>JABASI010002884.1:0-18104 GCA_019776505.1 Tomocerus nigrus | reverse complement strand
GTTTGCTATTGCTGATAGCCCCTCACTACAAACATCGACTACTTTCCACACACTGTACATTCGGTTATGCATGACTGAGCTCTCGAGAAACTCATCAATCGAGAGTCCATCGCCAAGACATTTGTAAGATATACTCTATCACGTACTATACTTTGAGGAGCAAACACAAGAGAAAAATACATTTAACGTGGGAGAGTAGATTTTATAAATGTCTCGGCGATGGACTCTCACTGAGTTTCTCGAGAGCTAGCTCAGTCTAATGCATGCATGACCGAATGTACAGTGTGTGAAAAATAGTCACTGTTTGTAGTGAGGGGCTATCAACAATAGCAAACACCCTGAGTCTGATTCAAGAATGGCGGATAGGAACTTTCGATTAGGTAAATATAAGCTGAAACATAGCTGTTAATTATTTTCATCTCATTAAAGTCGTTCCGCAGTACCAAATGAAAGTTATTCACCCATTATTTCACTTTTTACTTCATCGATCACTTCATTCTTTATTGACGGTTTATGCTCACGTTCGAACACAATAATCAATTCGAACTTTGGGGAGTCAGGGAAGAGGTCGACCGGTATGAATTGTGTCGGGATGAAGGGGTTCCCCTTGTAGTTCTTAGAAGCGGGTCTGCAGAAATCGATGAAGTTCTTCATCGCTGCCTTTGGATCACAGGACACATAAACAATCGTATCGAACTTTTGACATCTTCTCAAACTTTGAACAACTTTATTGTGTAGGCCAGCTCTTGGAGGGTCAACAATGCCTACCACTTTATCAAAAGTGGTCATGCCAAAAATGGCCTCTAAAACATTTTCCGCTTTGCTGGCATAGAAGCGACACTTCGTTTGCAGTGAATTAAGGGCAGCATTGGCTTTAGCATCACACACCGCCTCTTCGTTCATCTCGATGCCTATGACTTGCGAACATTCCTTAGCAAGACACAAGCCGATTGTTCCAGTCCCACAGCAAACATCCAGAACGGTTGTTCTTGAGTCGATGCCTACCAATGACCTAATTGTTGAATATAAAACCTAAAAGCAGCCAGTTTATTTAGATATCTTTCAGTAGTTACTTTTAATATATTTGTATGGATATTTTGCACCTCAGCTGCTTGGGTGTTCACTTGGAAAAAGGCTTCAGCAGAGACTCTAAATTGCAGCCCCAACATTTGTTCAGTGATGAAGCCGCTCCCAAAAATAATTTCTGGCTTGTTGCGTTCTGTTTCCCCAGCTGATTCGGCTATTTTGATCAAAAACGTTTTGACTACTTCATTTCCTTCATAATGGTCCCGGATTGACTTTTTCAAACCCTCGTAATCCTCAATCTAAAAAATAAATTACAATGTCAATAATTTGACGATACTACCAAGGAATTTAATTTAGGGTAAAGGTTATGGTTCAATGGAAAAAGTCTTTTCTTCCTTAAAATAAGTCCTATTGGCAATGGGTCTTTTGACACCATAGAAAAAGTAAAGGCGCAAATGAAAAAGAAGTACTAATTGCGTTAAAACGAATTACAGTTCGAATTACAGAATTTTGAAGTATCCAATTTGTTTTGAAATATTCAGTAAAGTCCTTTACTGCCTGATTTTTCTTTCGATTCCACTTCGCAGTGAATAAACTATAGCTGCCTTTTTGAATGTATCTACAGAAATACTGAGTTGCAGTCTACTAATGTCATTGGCGATTTCTAGGCGCATTTCAGGATCAATGGACTTTGTATAGCTATCATAAGCAAGAGCGGTATATGCCCAACAATTGACTCTTGTGAAGTTGTCACCAAACACCATCTGAAATCCGTTTGTAATAGCAACTACCGAGTCCGTAATCAAAATTTCTGGTTTGTATACCGAGCCAAGGGACTCGATTTTCATGAAAAAATACAAATATACACCCCTGGGACATTAAAACTTCTCCATGGAGAGGAAAACTTCTTATGACGGCATCTTTTACTTTTTCTATGGGGTCAAATCAAATGACCCATTGCCAATATAACTTATTTAATGGAAGAAAAGACTTCTTTTAAGATCTATTAACACCCTATCCTTTAATTTATACTAAACATTTTCTTCCTAAAAACTTACCGGTCCATTAACAACAAGTAGCATCAGCACTTCGCCAGATCGGGACACTCTCACTGTTAGCTGTTTCCAAAGCCCCTTGTGAGTTTCGGGATTGTAAGGATCCCAGTCTGGTTCAGAAGGGTTGCTGATGAAATTTTTAAATCCATTCACTACATCAATCATAACTTGTGGAAGATGAGGCAAATTGTCAATCGGGCCAATAGCAGTTGATCCCATCCTATAACTTGCTGCGCGAAACCCTACGGTTTTCTCTTTTGTATCCGGATTCATTCCTATTTATATGAATATTTTGATTAACACAGAGACATACCAAGTTAACAGTTGTTTACACCATGAAAATAAACAAAAATTCTCACCGATAGTGAACTCGCATTTGTTGCGATATCCTTTGTGTATTGGAGATGGGCGGATATTCTGAATCGGGGGGTTCCCGTCAAACTTTATTTGACTATTTACATTAGCGATACCCTTATAGAGCAATTTTACAAAATCGGCAACAGCAGACATCTTTCGCTGAAGCTAAAAAAGTAACATTTCTCAATGATTGAATTACGAGGCGATAGAGAACATTTGCTGAAATTAGAACAGATACCTGGAGTTCATAAGGGATATCTGCCCAAGGGGCTGTTGCTTTCAAGATCACCTCCGAAATTTCTAGATTTTCACCATTGTCCCCGCCATCAATTTGCTGCTGTTGATGTGACCTTTTGAGCACAAGTGGATCTTGCGCCGGTTTTGCCAACTACATTCCCAAAACAAATTCAATACACATTTTTTCTTTTCCTTAATAGTGAACTACATAGCTTTATTTCATAACGCATATCGAAATAGGTTTTCCATCATGGAATTTACTATTGCTTAGTAATTACAATGACATTGATACTCACCTCGGCCTTCAGAATTTGCCTTTTCCACACATATCCGTTTAGTACTTTGATAGCTTTATTCCTATCATCCTCTGAACGAAAGGTCACATACGCGCAACCGCCACTAGGCAATGGTTTCAGTTTTCTTGAATTTAATCGTAATTTATCGTTAAATAATTTCTTCAGGTTCTAAAAATTACAAAAATAGTTGAATTAACCCCTGATAAAATTCTATACGTTCCATATAGCATTCTTCTACCTTTTATAAAAATATCATAGAGCACTTGCACGTTCTCTATGGTAACCGGTTACCATAGAGCATCTAATAATAATATATAATCCAACCTTCCTTACCTATTCTACTAGAACCTAACCTAAAATTAATAATGAGATGCGGTAAGGTAACCAGTAAATGTAGAGCACGTGCAGGTGCTCTATGGTAACTCGAGTGCTACAATAATCTACCTAATGTTTGTTATACCTTACAGCACAGAGTACTTGAAATTGCTAGTTTTTGTTTTTAAATAGATAGTACATATTTATTGAACTGGTGGAGACGTCTAGGAGAAAAATTATTACTTTTATTATTAACAGATGAGAGGTAGTCAGAGTAGAGTCACACAGTTACACCAAATAACTGGGAAATAACTGGGAAATACAATCCAGAGTTTAAGCCCTTTCTTACCTGAACAGAGAAATGGGACGGCAGTCCCTGGACTTTGATTTTGTATCTTTCCGACGAATATTCGTCGCGATTTAAATACGCATACGGGTTCACCTCTGGTGCGCCTTCCTCATTGACACTACAAAAATATTATTTTTGTGTTAGTTTATTTATTTGTTATTCGATGTTTTGTTTAAACGGATCTTAATCAGGTGATAAAATCTCTTGATAAAAATTCTCTTACAACATTCAGGAATTATTATAACGCATTTACAAGATTGTAATTCAAGAGTCAGTCACATTACCTCACAGCGTCATCGTTATCCAAAATATTACTTCCGGACGCTTCTTCTTCCTCCATGGGCTCTTCGGTTAAGGCACCATGACTTAGGAATACTACGGGATCTGCTTCAGCCTCATTGTTCTCCGTGACTTCTGGTCTTATTGAAATGGCAACAAAAGTGTCATTTGTCATTACCGTCGAAGAATCTGCCTCAGCCCGGGACTGGGTAACTGCCGGGATGACAGGGCCACGATAGATCATGTTGGTATGGGTTGGTAGACGAGGTTCCGCCTCGGAGTCTTCCACACTATACACCAGCTCCCGTTGTTCATTCGGAGTTAACTCGAAACTCATTTCTTTTGGGGTGACAGTGAAACTTCGCTAAATTACAAGTCCTCGATTTTTCACATGGAGTTTTATGATTACTTCCTACCTACAATTATAGTTAATGTTGATTGGAATGGGTTCTGTTATTATTTGTTAACTCCACATGATAAAACCACAATATTTATCACAATCACAACTCGCTCTTCCATCCAAACATTGTGTTTGAATGTCTGCACACTCAATCGCTCACGCTCAGGAGAATATTTGGGACTGTACAATACATCAAAAAATGTAGCCTAAAAAATGATCTCTCTGTGAACGTTGAGTGATTGAGGATGCAGCAATGCAAACAAAACTGGTAACAATCGGTTACGGGTACCAAAAAAATCTACGTTTTTCACAATATGGTTCAAAAATAGTCGAATTTTTTATTACATATTTGCACGTTTCACACTATTTGGGGGCGATATGAGGGTGGTCCGTTTTTTGGGCAGGGAATCCTATGGAGGGAAATTAGACTGTTCCATCCAGTGCTCATTCTCCGATGTGTGAAAATCGTCTCATTGGATTCGCTGTACGTTTTCGTACCTGAAACAGTTATTACCTAATTTCCCCCTTTGGGGGGAAATTAGGCCCCCCACTATGTGCAGGTAAATAGGTTAGTTGCTGAGTACATCTATCCTTCTAAATTGCAGATGAATAGGTGAAAAGATAATTAGGTTAGTTTGCCTAACGTAATCCCAAGTTCCACAAACCCGTTTTATCGTGAGGTGTACCTCCCAGCTGCATTGTCTGCAAACAATACAATCTCAACGACACCTGGGTGGATTTGACGGTTTGTTTCGATCCAGTTCAGAGAGTCTTTTATTTAAAAGAAAATAAAATCGTCTGCCCGACACCCGATAACCTGCCACTCATAATGTTGTTTGAGAACGATAATACATCAATGTTATTACTGGATTTTGAACTCTATGGAATATCTTAAAATTTTGGAGCAAAAGAAAATGTTATACTTAAATTAAATGTGCAATTGTGTATCTGTAGTTTTTGCTGTAACTGTCTACCCTGTAGCAAGTTATAGTTTACTTGTTTGGAAGTTTGGACTCCGCCACAGCCTGCGAGACTTATTGCAGACAGCAATAATATAAAAGTTTTATTTCATTTTTTATTATTAATCAACGCTTTCTAATATTAGAAACAACCCAGGAAACAAAAACCCTACATGCAGTTAAAATATGAAAATTTAAAAAAATTTAAACGTCAACCTGGTTGACGTTGTAGAAACAAATAACAAAAATTCATTTTTAAAAGCAATTGATTATTTATTGCAATCATTATTTGGACTTTTGCAAATAAGCCAACCACGGCAGCAAAGACATCTATATCTAGCATAATAATGCTATAATTATGTTCATATTTCTTTCAATTACAGAAATGATTCGTAATTTCTTCATACACAGTATCCTAGTCCCACTAGGAATTACATATAATTATGCAGCAAATATAATACAATGGAAAATTCTAAATATAAAGCAAACTCAAATATGCCAGACTCCTTCCAATGATGCCACATCACCTCACAGAGACAGATTACTTCTACAATACTATACATTGTGGAAGCAACTTTATATGAATTGTAAGTTTGTCTGTCTCACAACCCACGAACGGATTGAGATAACACGTTCTTTTACAACACGTGCTATTGAAGTGAAAGGGACGCTTGCTACTGGAAATGAGTGAAATCAGACAAACCTCATTTGCTGAAGGAGTACCAAAAGGTTCAAAAAAACACTATTTCCTCATAAATGGAGAGACAAATATCGGTCAAATTATGTACGCTTGTTCTATGTACAAAGAAGCTGCGGTAAGTGACGTTAAGCTCCTTCACGACCCACAAATATGACATAAGGAGGGAGTAAAATGAGATTTATCCAGATTTGAGTCCCTTAAAAAGTCACAGTATCATTGCGATTATGGTGTGCTGTTATTTGACAGTGTTACAGCATGGAATGGACATTTCATGTCATTTTTGTCATAAATATTATTATGTTCAGTGCCATCATATAGCCATTTATCTGTTGTTTCCGCAACTTAATTACATCTGTTTTGGAATGGTTGATTATAGGATAAGCTCAAAGTGAACAGCCGCGCGTCAAGAAGAGCAAAAAGGAAGCCATTCAATAGGTTGGTATACTCCGTTACAGCTAACCGCATACACTCTTATCATCACGTTTCTTTGATTTCGGCCCTTTTTCACTAAAATTCGTATTTTAATTTTAATTACAATTGAAGTACACAAGAAAATCGACAATTGCCAACAACTGACTGACTACCACAGTTGGCAAGCCTGAAATGACAGCAGAAGGAGTGGATATTGATTTATATGCCGACGACATCGAACAAGATTTCAATGCCGTGAGTAAACAAGTTAGCATTACTCTTGTATACAAGTATATTTTATAGACCTTTCATTTAATTTATC
Organism: Tomocerus nigrus; assembly: GCA_019776505.1. Taxonomy (NCBI): domain Eukaryota; kingdom Metazoa; phylum Arthropoda; class Collembola; order Entomobryomorpha; family Tomoceridae; genus Tomocerus; species Tomocerus nigrus. Next base: position 11,398 of record JABASI010002884.1, on the reverse strand, counting down.
ATATTCTAGGACGATTTTGCCGCTGACGGCGTTGATTTATATGACGACGTAATCACCAACTCGGGAAGACGAGAGTCAGAAAGTGGAGATGGTCCGTCCGCTTCAGAAAGTCCCACCACGCCAAATTCCAACAGCATTGGAACTGTGGCCAAAATAGGTGCTCCTGTGGACAGAGACCGAGACAGAGATCGAGAGAGAGATCGAGGCGACCGTGAATCAATAACGCCTCTACGCAAGCATCAAGTTTATATCGGAAATTTGACATGGGTGAGTTTGTTTGTTTCCAGTCGGATATTCATAAGAATTTGTTTCAATTTTCAAAAGTTTGAACTTTGTTCCGATATTCATTATACATAAATTGAGTCCAAGAGTTCATTTACAACTGTGTTTGGAAAATTGCAGTGGACATCAGACCGGGACATTCAAGAGACGCTGGCTGACATCGGGGTTCACGATTTCGTCGAAGTGAAATTCTACGAAAATCGAGCAAATGGCCAGTCTAAGGGGTACTGCGTGTTGACTGTGGGCTCCGACTCTTCTCTCAAGTTAATCAACGATAAGTTCGTGAAAAAAGAAATCCACGGGCAGTTGCCGATCGTCTCGCCGCCCACGAAACAAGCTCTGAATCAGGTTAGGCTTTAAAGTCACCTCTCTATTTGCGCATTCAAAGTACCAATACGGCCTTTTCTGTTAGTTTGAAGCTCAGTCAAAGACAAGGCCAACGCCGGGGCAGGGTAATCAAGGCAATATGAATATGATGGGAGGTCCCCGAGGAGGACCGATGGGGATGGGTCCACAAATGGGGATGGGAATGGGCTTTTCCCCCCGAATGATGATGGGTCCTATCCGAGGCCCGAGAGGAATGGGACCTCCCGGAATGGGACCGCCCCCACACCGTAACATGGGTCCTCCGAATCAACAAGGCCCTCCTGGATCTGGTAATTTCAGTCCTCAGCATCGCCCCATGGGTCCGCAATCTCAGTTACCCCCACCCCCAGGGCCTCCACAGAGACCGCCACCTGGAGTTCCAATGGTATATTCATAGCCTATCGCACTTCATCCTTCGAGGCTAACAAATGTTTAATGTAATTATTTATGCACTTCCATAGAATTCCTATTTGCAGGGACAACCGGGACCCCAGGGAATGCCACGAGGTCCAATGCCGGGGCCCATGATGGACACGAGGGGTCCTCCTCCACGCCAAGAATGGTCTCCGCGTCCCCCAAGTAAGAATCCCTCAGATCAATGTGTTGGGTCTTTCGGGGCTTCTAAGGTCGTCTGACAAGTCCTAGGGCGGACTCGTGTCTCAGGGCTTAATGATGAAATATTGATTCCATGTGTGTCATGTGATGTTTGTTTAACTTTCATTCTATGTGCAGTGAACTCCTATCCCCCTCACGGACAGGCTCCAATTCCACCACCTGGTCCAATGCCAGGACCTCCGGTTCGGGGTCCACAAGGTAGTTTAGTCGTTCTAAAATATTCCGGTCTCTGGCCAGACTAAGGGGAGGTAGGAGTAGGGACCTCGTCGCCTTTTCTTTTCCGCCTTGTAGATCTCTCGTAGATTCTATGTATGTGTACTGTGGTCATTGTTCATCCTCAAGGTAGTTTAGTCGTTCTAAAATATTCCGGTCTCTGGCCAGACTAAGGGGAGGTAGGAGTAGGGAGCTCGTCGCCTTTTCTTTTCCGCCTTGTAGATCTCTCGTAGATTCTATGTATGTGTACTGTGGTCATTGTTCATCCCAGCATGTCCCTATTAGTTATACAACTCGGCCGTGGAAATCCTTTTCTATGTCTACACTCAATGCTTTGCAAAATTAAGAATCCTTTACATACACTACCGGAGAAATAATTAAATTAACCTGTTCAAATCCTAACTTTTCAATGAATGCTATATTTAAAAAAAATATTCAGAAAAACAGTGTAGTTTAAAAAAATTATAAACAAGAACTAAAAGTACACATACTTTTCTCATTCTGTATTCGTACGCATATCTGTTGACTCTCTTCAGTAGGCTTTAAGTACTCTTAGGCGCTTTATCATTAACTTAATCTACCTAGCTCTACGTTTACACTGAAAAATATAAAGTGTGTTTTGATGTGTACGGTAGTCGCACCACAAATAATGACCGGACCCCCTCCTCCAGGTGCTCCAGCTCCTCATATGAATCCTGCATTTTTCAACCCACCCGGCCCACCAGGTCCACCTCAGGGTCCTCCGCCTACTTACACGACGTCTCCAGTCGCCAGAGTAAGTACCAGAGTAAGTTTTCGTTCACAATTCCTAAAGAAATATCAATTTTCCATGACACTATAATATGTGTATGCTAATTGATATTTGATTGTCAAATGGAACAGCCTGCAGGACAGTACGCCCCTCCAATTGATCACAGGGAGCCTCCAGCTATGAGCGAAGCTGAGTTTGAAGAAGTCATGAGTAGAAATAGAACTGTGTCCAGCTCTGCCATTTCAAGAGCAGTTTCTGATGCTGCAGCGGGTAAGTACAACAATAGTAACAAATAAAAATTCGACCTCTTACTGTATAATTTAAAATTGAACTAATCCATTTTTAGGAGAGTTTGCCAGTGCGATAGAAACTTTGGTAACAGCTATTTCCCTCATTAAACAGTCCAAAGTCGCCCAAGATGACCGTTGTAAAATTTTGATAAGTTCCCTTCAAGACACTTTGCATGGTATTGAAGCTAAAAGTTATGGAAGAAGAGGTGAGGGTGAGACTTAATACGAGAAACAGTCTGGAGACTTTTGGCGTAAAGGTTTATGTTTAAAAAGGAAAGTGGCCGATTTTAATAAAGTTATTTCTATAGAGCGTTCTCGGTCCCGTGAGAGGGAGCGCGCTCATCGGCGCAGTCGGCGCGAGCGCTCTCGCAGCCGCGAAAGAGAATACCGCGATAGAAGTCGAGATCGTTATTACGAGTACCCACGTGAACGCTCTAGGAGTAGGGAGAGGGAATACAGAGAGAGAAATCGAGAAGAAGGGTGAGTGGACGTTTTATTTAGCTTCACAATTCATCAATAATTATTTCTGCATTTGTAATACAATTATATCCATTATGTGAATTGAACAGTGAACTAAAGTCAACTCTAAACTCTTTACATTTTGACAGTTCTGTAAACCAAGATGTTTTTAACAGGAGCAGTAGATATTACGACGATCGATATCGCGAGCGTGACCGTAGTGAGCGAGAAAGAGAGCGTTCAAGTCGAGGAGAACCTGAACGAAGTCGTGAGCGAGAAAGAGAACGTGAACCTGAGCGGGAGGTTGTGCATCGCGCCCCTCGCCATTAAATTGTGACGATTTCAAATGGTCATTTCCAGGTTATTTACTCGACGTCCTGCAATATCGTAAATTATTTTATGTATCTGTGATACTTCACATTTTATATCTGCAATAAGCTCTGTTTGTTAGCTGCTTTGTGATTAGTTAGACTGTCCATTAAACCGTCCACCTTCCGCGAGTGAGTAATTAATAGGTTGTTGTAATAAGTACAAATGTCATTAATTACAATTACAAGTGGACACCAACAGTACACAATGTCACCTTTTACTTTTAACTGCATTAGGATTAACACAAATAGTTTGTCTATGTATTTATATCTCGGAATTGTATCGTGCTCTTTCAAAAATTGTATCTCGACTCTTGGCCGCTTTATAAACACATGACTAGGATACTCATTTAAGACACATATTATTACTTGGGATTGCTTTTATAGTTGTTATAACCTCTCCTCCAGACTGACTGTTTTGTAATTTAGTAGGTCTCTTTAGTGCTGTCACTACGTGACGGTTGTAAATTATCCATAAAAATATTTTATGAAAATGCGGATGCGGTATCTGATAAAATCCTTCTACTTAGTTTGAGATTGCTATGTAATTTTTGACTGTCAAAATCAATGATAGTTATTACTGCCTTCATCCCAGATAAATAGAAGTTGAATTAGATATAAATACTTTGTTCGGGTTTGAAAAATGTGCCATGTAACTTGGATAGGAAGCTCCTAAACTAATTCTAAGCTGATTCTTATAACGAAGTAGTTCAAAATTCAAACTGCTGAGCTGTGATTTATTGTTTTAAAGGATACTGTCCAGGGACACGACATTTTTCAAAAGTCGAACGGTATTCATCAGGGTTAAAACTGACCAGTAATTCAAATTATTCATATGAATGTTTTCGAAATGTACCTACCTACTTTAGTGATATTGGTATTAGTATTAATTACCTTCATATATTATCATTGTTCCCAATCTTAATTCTAGGAAAGGGAACAACGACTGAATTAAAATACTGTGATTACTTTTGCCCTCACAAGGTCACGAATGTTGCATTTATCTATATGAAATAATTTTCTAATCCTTTGCAACAACAAGGCTGAAGCAAAGACTTAACGTGCAATTGTGCACTACCCATTATTTTCTGTAAAAATGCCTCATAATCTCAATTTAAAATATTATGGCATTTATAGTATTTCTTCATATAGAAAGTACGGGTGTTCAATGCTACTAGTAATTACTCAAAGACATCGGGACAGGAAGAAACACGTGTATTCCCATGTGCCTAATAATAACTCTGAGTTGTGAATGGTTTTAATTGTTTTTTTAATTTGAAACCTTAACTCGCTTCAACTTTAATTCCATATGGTGCGTATGTATATTTAACCCATTTACAATTAAAGAATCTCAATTAGTTCAAATTCATATCAGTCAGGGTTACCTATTATATTTGTCACAAGAAGAAGCACAGTGTGTTCAATAAGTCCCTGGGTGCATTCCATCAATACTTATCTAATGGTTTAATTTTAAATTCTATAAAATACCTATTATTTTACTGTCGAAGTATTGAGTTTTAGCTTAGTAGTAGCTGTCTGTATCGAATGAGTCTGTTTCGAATGTACTTGTTATGCTGTTTACGAATGAGTGTCTAATGTATTCTTTAAGTTTGACTTACTTTACTATAAGTAATCTATTATTTAATTAGTTAAAATTTTGGATGGAATGAATGCGTTTGTTTGTTTGAGTGGATATAATATACTTATAATATATCAATCTCTGCGATCTTTTGTATTTCCATTTGTATTTACAAAAAGCGCAATGTTAACTTTGTGGATACATGTGGGAGGTTTGGAATGATTTGTCTTGTCTTGTGGTCATTGTGTGTTCTACTGTGGAATGAATGAGCTTGAATATTATTCTACTATAAATATATCTACTCTTTAACTTATTGTTTTAGCAATAAGTCTCTTGTAGATCTTTAAGAAATTTGTAGCGTTGACACAGGTCACATTTTCTAATACGAAATAATTGAAAACAATTTTCTTCTAATTGTATTTTATATTGCTAGTATTAACAAAAACTGTCCAAAATGTTATCTTCTATTTCAAACATTGAAGGACGTAAAGTTTTCAGTTATCAGACCACGGTTAAAAGCATTTAAAAATTAAATGATTCGCGGGACATTATTTGCTTCTTGTGAGAGTGCAATTTAATTGTAAGTAGTAAAATCATTTTTAGAGTATCTCTATAGTATTTTTAAAATTACTGCTTTCTATGACAAGAAAATATTATTTAAAATTTTTTAAACTGTGCGCTGAATGCGTAGAAGACGAGATGTTTTAAACGAAAAGTCTCAAATGAAATAGAGGAAAATATTTTGACCAGTAGTTGTATTATTAGTGCTATTAAGACTCATGAAACTGGTATAAAGTCTCATGAAACTTGTTGGCAGATGTTTGGTTCTGAATACCAATGAATTAACTATTTCCGCTAGAATTCTTCCCTATGTTGCAAACTACTTATTTTAAATTGTGAATTCCAGTCTGAATTAGAAACATCTGTTTTAGCTAGACATAATTAATGTCTAATTAATTAACATTATTTTATCACTGTTATTCAGTATCTCGAATAATTTTAAGTCTCTAGTTTTTAGTATAAGTATATTTACGTAGCTCTACTAACGAATACCTAGAATATACGGTTGCATACTGTGTTAAAGCATAATTCTTTTAGCTAGTGTCTGATCATTTTTGATAATCGTTTATATTATAGGAGCTGAAGCACTTTTTTATAGTGTGTTTCCATAGTGCCATATATCTGTTTAGCATAATATCCGATTTACTCGAGCGATGATTTTAGATGAATGTTTTTTCTAAAAAATCCTGTTTAAAATTTATTAATCGTCAAATCAATTGTAAGTTTTGGAAAACATACTTTTGTGCAAATGGTATCTGTGATATTGACAAAGTCAAAAGATATAGTATTAATCTGTTGTATTGAAAAAATGTCGCTCAGTCAATTGATATATATGGAACGTTGTGGATATTGGTCATTTGTAATTAGGAAGGTTTAGCCCAAGATTTGTTAAAAATTTTGAAAGTGGTGTAATTTCAGGAATCTCGTTTCGGTGTTCTAATTACGATAAAGGTTAGCTACTTAGCTTTAAATTCTTCAACTAAACTCGCATCAATTGCTTAGATAGAATACAGGGTCAAGTTAATAACACTGCTTGAGATGTGTCATAAATATGCATTTGTTCATTAAATCATAGGCAAATAATAATAGCAGCTGAAATTATGAATTTATTGACATTGACGTTGTGTAATTTATTGTATAAGAAGGATTGAAATTGATTTGTGGTGTTTGTTTCTTCTCTTGTACAGCTTCTAGTACATGATAATGGTAAAAGGCAAGCTTTCGGGAACTTCTCCCCAGAAAAACTACTTTAAACTTACACAAAACATCATTCAGAGAAGAATTTCATCGCTTCGCTTACGGATATTCAAGCATTTTCATCATCGGACTGCCCTCATCAAGCATTTAAGAATTTGCCGAAAAACTCTCACCTTGGTTCAATAATTAAGTTTGCAGAAATTTTGACATTGGGTTCCTTCGTGCATATATCGCGTCTATTTCTGTTTTGTAAGTGCAGTTACTCATTTTGTGCGTTATCTTTACATTCATTTTAGTCTAATTTTCGTCAGTAAAATATATATTTCATTCTTTGATAACTATTGCCACATTTAGGTACTTAAATATATTTGTGTGGAGAAAAGCAAACTTTTTGTTGTCTTTTGCAAAATAGCAATAATTGTAACCTATTATATGCATTTCGTAGCCTAAAAATATTTGTAACGTTATAAGGTAACTATAGAAAATCTGTTCTCTTGGATTTTTTCAATAATATGTTTACTTGTTCATGTGGTTTGCTTCTCCGTGTTTTGTTTTTGTTATTTTTTGTGTTATCTCATCATAATTATAGCAACTTACAAATAGGTACATCCTTAATCCTGTTATATTATTACTAATATTGATGAATCTGCGTACCACCACATTTGTAATATCCTTACCCTTTTCATGTATCCTTCAGAATTTCAAACCCGTTTTGTATTTTTGTCATATTATTTAGAATTCAATAGATAGGCAATTTTGCATGTTTCAGTGTTAAACAATAAATCCACTATTATATGAAGGAAAATAAAAATATATGTCTCTTCACATTTACTGATACTTTGTAATTGTATTGTACCTAAGTACACTTAATTATGTAGTTCTTGTAAAAACTTCGCATCGCACAATTTTTTATCCTATGTTATGAAATACAACAAGTAGTCCTATTTTTAGATCCCAGCTGTTGTAAAATTATTACAATTCGCTTCTTTTTTGTACTTCCCCTGAGTATCTACCGCCCCAAACGATTGCAGGGAAATTATTTAAAAGCTTCGTTGAAATGAGGAATATTTTACGGTTCACAGTTGTTGTGCCTTATTACATATTCATTTGCATTATGTGTATTATTAGTGGCAGCGTATTTACTAGTAAACAAATTATTATTACTAGTTATTTCTGTAAAAGTGGCCGACAGTTTAATTGTCTCAAAACAAAATTGACAAAGAAATCAGACTGTTACTGTTGTTATGTGTTCCTAATTCAACGGAGCTTCTAATCTAGTAAAAAAAATGTTCGTTGATTTATTATTCCATTATTACTACATATTATTGTCACATTGTAGTAATTGCCTGGCAATTGTAAATATTCTTCTCGACTAACTATTTATTTCCGATACAAAGTTATGCTAAAATTTCAATATATTTGTCGCAAGAGTCTTACCGTGTTTAGCATAGTTAAAATGAAATCCCTAGATGTTTTCCCCGACTGCAACATTATCATGTATTCTGTATTTCAGAATTCTGGTCTTAGAAACCACTGTCCTAAATTGGAAGTAGAGTCATAACAAATTTTATTACATCTGAATTAAGAACTGTGATGACAAAATTAGTAGAATTAGAAAATGGGATGAATTCATAACATTTTATCAAGTAAAGCAATGATTATTTACACAGATGTGAACATGTAAGTTTCGCTAAGTATAGTAATAATTATACCACCCAAAAGAATAATACACGAGTTTAGCATAAGATGAATTTCATGTTTATTCGGTATGATTAGGAATAAGTTTTACTCGGATATGAGCTATGGATCAAACAAACCGAATTTTAGTTTAACAAGAGTCTAAGAAAAAGTAATATCATTGGTATTTATTTACGCTACAATAAAGTTTGTACATCAGTTTAATATTATATTCATGCCAACTAGCCTTTAAAGTTTGAACTAATTGTACAGTTGTATGAAGAGAATTTTATTCTGCAATACATTTTACGAATGAGAAAACAACTACACAAGTGAGTGGAGGCTGCTTGTTGTAGTTGGTTTAGATTTATATTAACTGAATGTACAAAAGTGATGTAAGTACAATATCATGTAACATTAACAATAATAATTAATATATTCATGCAGCTATTTACCCAAATCCTAGGTTTTGTTTTAGTCTTACAATTTTGATGCTCTCCATTATCTATCATTCAATATTGAAGAAACTCTATTTTAAATACCTGGATCTAACTAACTAATCTTTAGCATCGGGATTGTACAAACTTTGTAAAAAATTAAGCAATTGATTTCTTTTAATTTTGTAAAAATTAATATGCCAGATATATTTTATTTGTAGACGACGCATTATTTAATTTTTATAATTATCTCAGGTAACTTTAAAGAAAAGTAACAACAAGGTAGTTTGACAAAAAATGTGGTTCTACGCTACTGTTAATAAGTAGGTAGGTACTGTTAATTTTGAACAGCCGATAAATTAGGTACATTAATTATATAACATGCAATTTTATATTATTTCGAAATAAGTAAGTATTTGAAATAGTTGACAATTTCGTTTATTTAGCGAACCGTCACATGCATTACGGAAGTTAATGGTTTACAATAAGTACTTTCAAGTTTTTTTTTTGACTAACCACTAACTCATAAACGAGTCAAAAATTATGGTAAATAATATTTGCCATTGCTAGTTGTGTTTATGTTAAGAATGGATCGTTAGGCAGGAATGTATTGACCCCAAAAAGAAAAATGTATGTCGTCAAGTTGTGATGTACCAAGAAGTAATATACTAGCTGTACACTTAATATAATTATTAAATGACTATATGAGTACGGGACTGTTACAAGGTGAACTCCAATGAAAGTTTCATGTGTGAGCCAAAACTTTTTAAGTACGAGTGGAGATTACTGTAATTATTATAATATGTACAGTAGCCAACATGAAGGAGCATTTATTTATGAGTCCATAGTCTCAGATGTGCCATTGGTGTCATTGGCAACATTTGCGCTTTCATGTTTTTCCCATTCGTCTAAGTTGTCCAGCCCGTTTGGTTGTCTTTTCAGCGCAGCAATATCTTTCTGTGAAATATGTTTAATTTTCTGTTACACTTGTTATACATCATCCTATTTATTAATTAAAAACAATGTATGTAATAAGAAATCCTTACCGCTTTATCAATCTTAGCAAACTTGTCAAACATTTTGCTGTAAATTTGCTTTTCTTTCTGCTTATGTTCTTTAATTAACTTCTCACAAATTGCAATCTGCTGAAGCGCCGCTTTGTTATTAGCATCTAGCTCGAGAACTTTAAGGAAGTCTGCCTTGGCGCCATGTGGTTCATTGATACCGATATTAGCGAGTCCTCGGCGGTACAAACCCTTGACATTGCTGGGCTCTAGAGTTAAGGCTTCGTCACAACAACGCAGGGCTTGAACATTGTCGTTTAATTTAATGTAGCAAATTGCTTGGTTAAGATAACCAACGGCAAGCAAACTTTTCCTCTCGGTTTCTTCGTCGCCAACGAGCACTGTAAATAATAATTCCGTCAGATTAACTGCTAAAACTGCAAAAATCGATTTTATGAAACTTCTGCCTTACTCGCTTCCGTTTTCAAAAAGTCTATGATTCTTTTATACTGTTTGGCCGCCAATAAATATTTTTCATCCTTGAAATAATTTGTTCCCTTCTCCTTGAATCCCCTTGACATTTCCAACTTTTCTTTGCCATCCAACTGCCAGTTTTCTTTCGCCTGTTGAAGTTATTTCCAATTTATTTTCAGGCAGGTAAGTTTTAATTTACATTTGTACTTGCGTAGTTTACAGAAAGTTTTCTAACCTTTTCGAAATATTTCAGTTCCACCAAATATTGTACATCAGCGTTAGGAGGAACTCCCAGCTCCTGATTCCCTGATCCCCCGAATGCATACCTAGATTGCAGCTTAATTACCGACTTCTCCTTTTCACTAAACTTGTACAATGCTTTTTCTAAGCCATAAGGAATGTTTTGAACAGCGCCCTCGCCCAATGGAAAAGTGATCTCACGTTGGTCAAAAACTTTTCCGTCATATGAACCCTCCAGTGCAACTGTGTTAAAATATAATTGTGATTATTACAAGTGCCACTCAACACACTGACCATTTAAAATGTATACGTTACACAAACAGTACCATAAAACATTTGCAACTTTTAACGGTGTAATATGTACTTCAAAAAACTAAGTCACATACCTGTTATATTGGCACCTTCATTTGGGCTCAAATATTTGGAAGTTCCTTCGACAATTTTTCTTCGGGTTATGCCTCCAGTTTTCCTCGTGGTTAAATCTTCCTCTTTCCAATACAAAAGCTCAACCTATATTCAATTGTCAGCTTTTATTTTATACTGAATTGATTTCTTTTATCGAAAAATTACATGAATAAAAAACTTTGAATTAATTCATCTATTCCGTCTTTAAACTTACTTCAAAAATTAAAGTTGCATTTGCTGGAATTTTCCCAGTTTCTGTAGCCCCGTATCCATAGTCAGGATGGCAAATCAATTTAGCCTTCTCGTTCTTTTTCATCGTGGCCACTCCCTCCTCCCATCCTTTGATAACGCTCTCTGGAAATTTAGAAGACCAAAATGAGGAAAATTAAATGCTTTTTCCTCCAATAGCACACTTTTATTTTAAAAACCTAAATTCATAAATCAAATTTAAAAAAACATTTTAATGCCTAATCACCTTTG
>JABASI010002883.1:0-18104 GCA_019776505.1 Tomocerus nigrus | reverse complement strand
CAGGGGGTCAACTCATCTTGGTGCTGCTTGTAAAACATGAAATAAGTATCATTTACATTGTTGAAGTAAATAATATTGTAAGTCATAATATATGCAGTAGTTTTGGAAAATCCCTCAAGTTATGAAGAGCTAAAATAGTAAATTGCTGCGGTATGTAAGTAAAGTTTAGAAATTAGAAATTATCGTATGCTGTATGACATTTTATGGTGATAAATAATTGGGATGGTTAAAGATGAGAATTAACTTTCAATGTATGCAGATTTTATTAAAAATCAGCATTTTGACATCATTTCGCTTGTATGTGTTGTATTGAATTGTAGACAGTATTTACCTATTTATGTATCTCTAAACCCTTCACAGTACAGTAGTAGGTATGCATGTATGTAGTACATATATTTTTTGTAAGCTTTCTTTGTTGTGTATTTTTGTGTTTTTTCTTTGTCATTTTAAAAAATACGAATCACTCTTCTGGTAGTACGCACTATAGAGCAAATAATAGAAGTTATATTGATAAAGACAAGACAAGCCAACTGTTGCACGGTGAGCCACACTGAAGTCTTCCGTCCGCACTTGACATTTACATGGATTTCGTGTTTTTGTGTTTTGTGTATGAACAGAGAGTAGAATGAGCAAGTGTGTGACATGCATCTGACGACAGTGTGGATAAGGCAAATGCAGAATCAGCGGAAAACTAGCCTTGGCTTGGCTTGAACTTTAAATCCCTTTTTAAATTACATCTGAATCTTTGCACGGCACTTTTTACTTATATCCTCGCGTATAATAAGAAGTCAGTCCTTCCTTTGCACCTTATTCGCCTTCATCATAGCATCGAATATTTGCAAAAAGGAGGAGCAATAATATAAAAATGCAGGGCAAGTTGTTTGTGTCGATGTAATTGATGAAGGGATGAATAAATCATATAGCATCAGTAGTACATCACCTTACAGTACAGCCGTACATTGGCAAAAGTCACATAAACAACGAAAATGTTAATGATCATGTGTACCAGTACAATCTCTAACTCACACTTTGCAATAACGTAACATAATAATATATATTTTATAATGCAAACAAATGCCTTATTTTTGCAGATTACAGAAGTATCATCATCATCAGTATAATCATAGTATAAGTAATATACACAGTGTAATATAATAATACAGCTAATAATAATAATATTATAATATTTTATTGAATGCAATAACATTATGCATATGGAAATAATAATATTAATATTCTTTAATAGAACTGTTACAGTACAGTACAGTGGTTTTAGTGTATTTAACATTTCTTCCTTAATTATTTAGTACTTTTTTTCTCATTTTTTTGGAATTTTTTTCAACTTTCTCTCCTTGCCCCTGTTAGCCTGCCATTCTTCATGTTACGTTTAATTATACACTTTTCAGTTTACCACATACGAGATTTGCATATCATCAACATGACCGGTTGCCTTCAGTACATCTCATTAAATTAGCTCTTTTCCCTTTACTTACACATGCAACAACAAACAGTGTATCCAGTACATGCAGTTGGTGTTGTTGCGGCTAAGCCGACCGAGCGACAACAGCTTCTAGCAGAAAGTACCGTAAAGTAATAAGTACATCGTGTAACAATAATAAAATATTATGGTATTTATATAAGGTAGCCTCGTAACAGTAAATAATGTCACGTGTAACACAAGGCAAGGCAGAATACTATTCCGTAGGAGAACCTGCGAAAAATTCCAATCAGATTGAAAAACTGAACCCCAAACACCTGAATCATTGTCACCCACTATAGTAAGTATATATGTATAGACAGATGACAAATGATCCAAGAATTTTCAACAGTAATATCGTATAACGTAGCATTCGTAAGTATCGTAAGTCGTCATTATTAAAACTACACAGCTATAAGTTGTATTTAGTAACAAGTATAATCGTATCAATATAATACAGTCTAGTAGTACTCAGTTTCGTATGGATGCGAATACAACACACTTACTTATTCTTGAATTTAATAATTTAAACAACCTGATTATCATTGTTTACAATTATAGGAGAGGATAGAGAAAGCGAATCGTATTATCATAAAATATACCAATAATTTATGCAGAGAATTTTAGCTTTTTGTTCGAATAATTTGGATGTATATCTCCTGAATGGGTTTAAATAGAATTTTCTAAGGTGCACTGATACAAAATTTGCCATCAATTTCCATATCACTGTTTAATAATGCTGAAGTTGGGAATTATTTCTTTAAGGTTAACTACCACAATTAATTTTCCAAGCCACAACGGTTTAACATTGTATACAGCTTAAATAGTATAGTATTCGTTAGTTATGTAGTTTAGTATGTGTGTACTGATAATTATAATACTCGAATAGTAAAAATGTCTTTCTATAGCCTACATACATTGATAGTACGTACAGTAATCGTGTAACGTAAAGGAAGTAAAATTAAGTAACAGGTATAGCAGAAGAACAATTGTAATGTCAACAACAATTACATTTACATCAATAATTTTTGATGTTTGGTTAATTTAAATCTAAGTAAGAATGCATATCGCATCGCCTTTTAAACTAATCTACATAATTATTAGCTAAACTACAGAACTAATTGCAAATTAACTTTAACTACACTACTTATAATATTAACTACTAATAATTGAACAACGGTGATGGGATACCATCATGTTTAAGACAAAGGCTACTTAAGGCATAATGTCATCAGTAGATTATTAGTACTTTCGAGGGTTTTCATATAAAGGCAAGGTTTGTCTTCAAGGGTAAGTCAATGCAAATCTCTAAAATTAGCGAGGGAAATTATACTATACCAAATCCACTCTACTTATATACAAAAGTAATATCAATAGAGGGATATGGAGCAAGTATAATTATAGTCCCTCAGTAATTTTATAGGCTTGCGCTGGTTTATTTGTATATTATATGTAATTAATGGGTAAGTCACTAGATTTGGCCACAATTTCAGTACAAAAACTCTCACTAACCATCAAAACAACAATGGTATGAAAAACGTGGATAAGAGAGGTTCCTTATAATATAGTATAAGGCTCCTTCTCTGTACGCGTACGCAACGTGAGTGAAGTATCTGTATATTCTGACTGACTAACTTTGGTGCTAGAATAATAATAATTTTCATCTTTTCTCAGTAGCTATCCACTTGATAACAAATGATTTTGGTTTTTTAAGTACCTATTTATCTTTCTAATTGTATTGTGATTGCATAGATGTGTGTGTGTATGTTTAATTTAAGTTTACAACTTTGCATACCTCTATTTTGTCAATTGCATTAATTAATTTCACCTCCCATGTATTTAGGTATGTATAATATCAATACATAGCAGAACTACCAAATGCTAATACTTAAAATATTTGGGGGATCGGATGTTATAATTATTTGTATATCCATCCATTGTGTAATAGAATAGTTGCTAGAAGAATGATTATACTATTTGCATGGTAAAGTCGAGCCTTTTCACAGGATTGTCAATAATTTATTAATTAAAGTAGTAGTAAGTAACGTAACGTAGGTAAAGTCTAACTGTATAGTAATTGTAATGTATTGTTGTATTGTGTAAGTAAGTAATAAGTATAGATTTCTTATTCTAAAAGTACGTAAGTCTAGCTAACATAACGTTAATTGAGTGCCAGGCCAGTCAAAAGAAGGAATACAATACACTCGAACACTTTGTTTTCATGTCACATAATGATACAGATATAAGTTATGTATCTGTCTGCACTATAGCACATCGTGGGTGAGGATAATAAATCTAAGTCACTCCACGACATCAGTCTACAGCACAATATACACTAACTAAATTACAGGCTAATCTTTATTATTATTAAGTTATTAAGCGTAGAGCTCTACTTCACTTGGCATGACTAATCATATTATTATTATACAGAGTCTCACCTGTACGGTCCGTCAAATTCTCTTTTTCAGATGTAGGAAGCTCTCCAATTATTCGTGGAGATGATTGCTATCCTTATATATTTACAATAATATTTAGTTATTCTGTAGCAATTAGAATATTTTTGTCATTCACCAGCATGCACTCTTAGTGTAATACAACGAATTTTGGCTTGGCATCTCTAGAGATGCACGCATTAATGTATATTAATTAATAAGTATAAGGTGAAGTGTAAAAGGTATATAGTAATAGTAGTAGTAGTAATAGCATGTAAATGTAGAAACGAAGCTATTCGAAAGCTACATAACTACAGGCAGAGTAAGAGGCAGCTAAAAATCTTTAAAATTAAGCGATTGTAGTATCATATCATCAAGCGTCATCCTTCCAGTCTTCAATTCTACTGAATAATAAACAGAAATCAACTTTTGTAGACAAACGAACGAACGAGATAATAAATTCAGGCAGAGAGCTGTGCACAAGAAATGAAGCCAGAAAAGGTCCATTTCGCTTTTTTAGTAGTTTCTATTAGTAGTAGAGCTGCTATGCTAATAGGAGTTGACTATCATCACACGCTGTTAAATCTGCTGAACTATAAATAATAAGTAAAATTTTCTTTTCAAATCCTTCTCTCTAACAATGGAAAGATGGTGTGTGGTCCAGCAGTTTCCTAATTAGTATACCTAGTCGACTTGAAAAAAATCATTTGGTTTCGTGTGATTCCCCCTTCATTCCTAAATTCTATCATATATCCGCCTATATCTTTACCTACTTGAGCTTGATTTGGTTTCATGTGCTTACCTGTAAATTACTGCGTCTGCTAAACTACTGTAGCTGATGGCTGACCATATTTGGAAAATTATAACCCCAAAAATGACTGGCTTGGCTTTATTAAATTACATGACACAAAATTCAATATGAATAGTCTATCTTGTTCAGAATCATCATCATTATTATTATATTTACGTTTTCAAGAATATTTATCAAGAATTTCTTTCATTTTTTACTTCTTCTTGTACAGAAAGTTATAGTTTGTTAGTAAATAGAAGGCAAAGTTACGGTTTTTAAAGTCAGAATCAGAATTCAATTTTTGGTTCACACACTTTCGCTCATGGTGGAACAATCAAGTCTAGCTTCCCAATAAAATCTGAGAAATTGAATTTTTTTAAAAAGAAACAGTACACATACGTTCACGATCATGTTGTACTAGTATAAAGTAACTTCTTTGTACTAAACATAAATAAATGTATTTAATGCAATATTGAAATTCTCAGAGAAAGTGTTTTCACTTGTTAAATTTTTCCATTCTGCAAAAGGTTCGCTCAGGATCGAACAAGATTCAATGGTAACATTTCTTTGGCACAAGCAAGACACCTTCGTACTTCTACTCTTACTTATTTGTGCACGTAAAATTGTAACGAACTGCTTGCTTTATGTATTCCAAATCCCATAATTATATGTCATTTGTTTTTCTCTATTAAATTTGGCAAAAAATCATTTACGACATTATTTTCGGTCGAGGAAAATATATTTGAATACTTATAGTTTGTTGACAACATTCTTTTTCAATTAACTTACACAGAGAAAATCAAGAAGTTTAGTTTTATTAGTACAGCATACAGCAAGGTTATCTGAATTATTTTGTGAGCATACTTATGTTTGGCACATGCGAATAAAGTCTCCTCTGCCTTATTACTACAGTAAAATGATAATTGAATACAATGTAAAGAGATAAATCTATCTAATCTTATTTCGCAAGCTGGATATCTTTAGCAAAGCAGAAGCAAAGGACAAGAATTTCCCAGACCATTGATAATGAGTCCCAATTAGTGAGTAAAAGAAAAGAGAAAAATAAAAGAAACAGGTTACATAGAGCCAATAAGATCCTAAACTAAAATTGGAAATAAATTCATAGCTTTATAATGTGTAAAATCATTTGGTAATCTCTATCAGCTCATAAAGTCGTATCGTATAGTGAATACTTAACACAAAAATTAAGAATAATGTTTCCATCTCTCAGCTCAAACAACTTTTCCCTTTAACTTTCCCCAAAAAAGTAAATCCTAAAATACACAACGAAAACAAAACAACCAAAAAGTTGAAATTAACTATCATAATTAACATCAACCATCACCATAACCAAAATTCGAGCAGCTTATTACTTTGATTGGCTGAATAGCTGAAGCCACACAACACTCTCTCTCTCTCTTTCTAATACCTGAAAGGCAAAACCCAAATAATAATAATATTATACGTACGTACTTAAGTCAACTCTATAATAATTAACGAAAGTGTATTTATCTATAGTAGTAATAAAAATTGTCAGCAATTGTTTTGTCCTGGTCGTCGATTGTTCTAAATAGTTTATGTAATTGTTATAAATATGATTGCCCACAATCATTTGTCACGTTCAGTTCAAGTTGATTCAGTGATTAATAAGTTAACTGATTACCAAAAGCATTTCAGAGTAGTTTCAAGTTTCACTACATCGTGTGGCCATTAATGGTGAGGCTATCTTACTACTATTATTAATATTATAATGATATTATAAATAAGTATCGTAGTTAACTATTCATAAGTATAATAGTTTATACAGTACAGTGCAAGTCGTCCTATAGGGTTCAGTTTCCTCACTTCTTTTAAATACATTTTGCATCGTGCTCAGCACCTAAATATCAATTTAGGTACTCTTTGTATTTATTTCTGGCTAAATTATTACTATGTACAATTACTTGCTTGCATGAGGGCTAAAACTACTCGCTAAAATGCTAACCTAATGAAATGCCGAGAGGCATTTGTGGGTTATTACTTATTCTGCTTCTTCTAAAAGTATTAATTAGCTACAACTACACAGTACAGTACAGTAAGCTTAAGCTAATAATAATAATATGGATAATAATATAATATAAAGTTAATAATATTGATTTTTTACTCCGCTCTTTTCATGCTCAGTAACAATACACTATACCTATAATGTCTACTATACAAAGTGAGGTATTCACTTGGATTCGCGACAACTCTAATAGTATTCCCTGTTCAGTGCAGTACATTAGGAAATAGCCAGTCTTTTGCCAGTGAAAAATAATATTTTATGCATCTCTTTGTTACTTTTAATGTCATTGTACAGACTGTAAAATGAGTATTCCCCTTTCGTTGCAAAAGTCACACTCAGATTACACATCTGCATTGTATTCATTTGCACCTAATAAGTGCCACAATTAAATGTTAATATCTAAACGAATTTTGTATCTCTTGGATTGTAATTATAGGAATTAATAAATCTGATCAATTTCTTTCATACCAACAACAATAAGGCAGGATTTACTTTGTCAAAAATATTGCCTGCCCTTTTCAGTGGCATGCATATGGAGCCAATTTGAAAATCTTTGTTTGCATAGGCACAGCAAATGTAGTTAAAGTCTATCCACCTACCTACACAGAGTTTCAGTTGAAGAAGCATTTATTTCTCTAATATAATTATGTAAAAATGGAACTTAATTACTTCATGTGATGATGTGAGCTCTTTTGACAAATAAAAACATTAATTTTATGTAATCTAAATTATATGTATAGATTAGGTCCGTTTCGGGTACGTATATCGATTTCAATGGAACAACCAAATAATATTTTATATTTTTATGCACGTTTCTCTCTGTAATAGCAAAATACATTGAAAATAAATAAGTTGTGTTCGAGAAAAATGAATGGTACTGCTACAGAGGCAAATACATTGCAAATTGCATGTAAGATACCAACCGGATGCATATCCGAGCCGTCCTTTTGCTTTCTTTTGTACACTCTAATTATGCATGCACCTATTCATTACTATAATATTACTATGTGTTTTTTGTTTGTATGTATTGTATCATAGTAGGGTAAGTGTACTGCATCCTCTTTTTATCTACTAACAATAAGTAATCAACTAGCAGCTAGATATATATTATTATTTTTATATATTAAGGTAAATGTGCACTACAGAAAACGGTATCCCATTTAATGCTCTCCACCTATTTACCATGCATTACTTTTCTGATCTCACACACTCCTCTCCTCAGCTATAGCAATAAAAAGAAATGAACTATTTTTACAACAACTTGCAAAAAGTTACTCTCAACTGACCTGGATTCAGTTTCAAACGTAACTTTTTGTCTATTTCTAAAAACAATATTCCCCTCTGAATTACATTTCACTTTACTCCGTTCGAATTAGAGCACAACACCGTAGCTATACAACCTAAGCCTTTAAAAGTGCATTATAACAACAACCTGTAATATTAACTTCAACCATTGCATGCATACACAAAAATAAAATTCATCTCAAAAGTTTTTACTTCCGTGTGGGTGGCCCACCATTTGCATTTAAAACGAATCACTCTCCTTCTCTAGCTAGCTCCTACTAATTACCGATATTTAAATTATTCGAGAGATCAGGATACTTTTGAATTTTCAATCCAACAGCTCATAAGCCAAAAGTTTACATCATTTTTCAATTTTGAAGACAAAGTGGGAAACTTTCCACATTCTAACCACAGTACAACCTACTAGTCTTCAATCAGAATAAAAAGAACTGTTTTTCAGTCACATCAAAAGCCAAACACAACTAAGTCAAATCACAATAATAACAAACTGAAAACTCATACTAGATTGTAAGTACACTACAAACTCATAAATATAAATATTTATGCACAAAGGCTATATCTACCATAGAGAACATGAAAGAAACACAATGATAATTATGTAACAGCAAATAAAATGCCAATGCTAAGCTAACAGTCAGTTTAGTAACAAAATCTTGGTGAACAACAAAAAAGATGTTTTCCTAGTAAAAAAATAAGTAATATTTATACGAAGTGAGTGATTCAATTTATTAATATTTGTTTTGGTTATGGGGACCACGAAAGTAGTTTTTAGATACTTTTGGATTTGAGAGAAGACAAATTGGAATTTATGTGTCTAGTATTTACATAGGTTGAAGTTTATTTCCAAGTTGTTAGCATCTAATGTCTTAAAGCACTGTTTGCTCTTCATGCCCGTGATATATTTCATATGTTCTAGATTGTTGATGAAACTATGAATTACTATGTGATTGTGAGATTGATAGTACAAGAGCAAAACTATTGACAGTGGTTTGCAGCAAATCTCCAAAAAAAGAATATTTTTACACTGACAAATGATTTTCATAGCATCTGCATATCTAATCAATTAACGTGTCTCTTCCATTATAGCATCTTTGATTATAAGGATGCACAGTTGAAAGTTTCAACGAATTGAAAGAGATTTCAATTGATTAAAAGATGCACAACTAAATAACAGATTCCTCGTTAGATTGATGCGTTCGATGATTGAGAGTTTGAGAGAGATGATTTTGAAGAATCTAATAATTTATCTGATTGTTTCAAGCAAAACAAAACTCATCCACCTTAATCTTAACAACAGTATTTCTTGCACACTATTAATGCATTTTATATCATTTCTAATAAGGCTGACATGGATCTGATATATTAGCAAGTATTTAAAAGGAGACACTTTTGTCTTTTATTTATTGCAAGCTTTGTAATGGTTTTGACAGTTTAGCTTATTACGCTGCTGCTCTGAACCAAAAAATCTCTTTTTGTATGGTCAATGCATTACTAAAATGATTCATGATGGCTGATAGCAGCGGAAATTGTCGGATCTGCAGAGTGTATGTGCTGAACAGTCTCAAAAAATTGGCTGAAAAAGTAGTTGGCTATTTTACATGTAATTTCAACATTACTGGAATTGAAAATAATGTATAATTTGTCTTTAGGCATTTAAGAAGTTGATTTAATTTACGATAGCTTTGTCATTTGTAAATTCTTTAGAGATTTATTTCTATATTCTAAGAGCAACTGCACTGCTGGAATTTACAGTCATCAAAAGCTTAAGTGCTTGAATTTCAAAAGTTATGTAATGTGGATAAAAAATCCACTTATGGAGCAACAATGGATAATATTGGAGGCTATAATATCAATATCAGCTAATTTGCGTTGCTTTTCAACATTTGGACTACAACACATGGTAATTTGGTAATGCACTATAATTAGTGATGGATACTTTTACTGTCTGCCTTCCGGGATGATGTCTTTCATTGAATACCTGAATATTTGGCTAAGGCAGCTAATTTCTTTGTTTGAAACTCTAAAAGGCAATACGACGATGAAAACGGTTCATTTCACAATTTAAAAAGAAGACTAACCGGAAGAAGGTCAAAGAAGTGTTACCCCTTAACGAATAAAAGGCAAAATAGGTAACACAACCATTTGAGTTTCACAAAGTACATAATTTTCATTCACTTTTACCAGTTTTACCTTTTCGTCAATTAAAATGACTAAAGATTTAATTTGACTAGCCCTAATTCTGCTAAAGAATCTCGTCTAACTAATTACTAAAATTGTGCAAGAATTTCGCACTGCAAAATGCTTCATGGAAAGGTCTGGCTACGCTGCGCTCTATATTTGATTTGTAAAGCTATTTCATAATTAAGTAATGCAAGATACCGTTATCATATTTATTCTACGTATAATCGGCTTTTGTGTTCTGTTCTGTAATAAAGCGACTGGATGAAATGTTTAAAAATTACTTATTATAATAAATGTGATGTATAATATTGTCTACTTATGTGAACTGACGGGTTTTCTCTTACTTCTGATCGCGGACTAAAACGGAGCAAATACGAAAATCACAGAGAGAGTAATCATAGAAGGGATAACTAGCAACTACTTAGCTTCCGGTAGCATATTTATTTAGCATAATTAATGTAGAGATGAAAAGAAACGAAAGGTCATCGTCAACTTTCAAGTACTGCACTGATTTTCGGCGCATATTTTTCCCAAAAACTGAGGAATTTTGTATCTTAACTAATCGTAAGCCTATTCTACACGCACACATATTATTTCTTAAATATATTCAAATGCAATTGTGTTTTTATGTCACATTAGTCCACTTTCTGACAGCAGCAGCAGGTCAATCAATATTCACCTATATACTGACTGCATTTACAAGCTATTAATAACATTATTAATAAATTCTTACGTTGATGATGCAACTCCTTGGATTATTATGCTGTATGTACGTACATGTGTGTAGTGTATTGTTTCTGCTTCGGTAAGATCTTCCTTTTCGTTAACAGAAGATGAGACTCGAATTTTTGAAGGATATTTAATATTTTTCTTAACTTACAATTGCGATAAAAACTTAACTTCTACATCTAATTAATTCGAAACGATATAAAGACTTTGCTTTTCAACACATCATTCAACCACAAATCGCTGTTGCGTTATACTCAGTAATAAAGAAATGCTTTTATGCCCTAGATAGCTATAATAGATAGATTACCTAGAGTTCTGGTACGAGACAAATACGAGGAAATTCCAAATACTTAAATTGTCAGAAAACCATAATTGTTAAGTAATTAATTACAGGCACGTGGGACACGAGAAGAAAATCAAGTGTCTTTGTGCCATGTAACACGACGTAACAGAATAGGTAAAGGTACATACATTGCATTATTTTCAATACCAGACAAGATTTGAAGTTATGTCCTTTTCATTGAAGACTTGAAAAGGTTGGAATTGGAGAGACTTCAAAATTCTTTCTGGAGTTGATGTGAATTTATGGGAGGATTTCCTAGGGACCATTCCCGAATTAGAATCGTCCGAAATTGCATTTTGTTATAAATACATTACAGTTCAGAGTTGCTAAGATTAAAGATGTACGATTTAAAGCTGAGTTGATGAATTTCTTTTGTGCAGTCCATTCTTTTCCTGTTCATCATCATAATCACCATCGTCGTCACCCCTCGTAAAACTTGATGAGTGTCAAGCAGTTAGAATTTCATTGGATTGACCGAGTTGCAGTGATTGTATTTGAGTTGATTTCAATGTACAATTTGACTTTCTATTTGTGATAGAAAGCAGAAGCCTTGGATTGGATTATTTGTTCAAAGGAAACATCAGTTGCCATCAAGACAGAAGAAATAGAAGAAGACGCGACGTGAGTTGACAACAACAACAACGTGATATCTTTCAAATATGGCGGAAGAGGACGGTCGGTTGGGAATCTTCGACTGGAGCGAGAGTTTTCATGTCAATGTATACATCAGGTCATCACAAATTCGTAATTTTCAACTTTGCATTGATCAGATCGTTTAAGTGGAGGATTTCGAGAAATATTTTTATCATAGCAGCTCATCTCTAGCAAGGCTAAGGCAACACTTTCGATTGAGGCTAGTTGGTACGGCACAGCACAGAACGTTTCCATTTGTTTCCTTTTCTACAACTAATAATATAATGAGTTGAGTAACGAGAGTTTTTTCAGTTAATTTGTCGTAATAAAAAGTACAGAACAGGCCAACATCAATTTTCAATTTTAAAAAAAGCCCACATTAAAAGAAAGTGCCGTCTTCTAATTCACCAGACTCAGAGGAATGCAAAGCATCGAAGTCCAAGACGAGACGCTTGATGTGCGATAATTTCTCGTGCAAATACGTGAACTTTTGCTTGGCCTCTTGATACCTTCTGTTTTTCTTATTCGCGTAGTACTCACTCACTATCTGATCTTTCACATTCTACACAAAATATCAAAGAAAATCATTGTAAGTTTTTCGCTCGCTACGATTTTCCCCCACCTTTTTGTCACCACTTAATTTTTTAATATTTCATAAACAAGCACAATAGTAAATCAAAAGAGTAATTCATTTTTTGACAGTATGGAGATAAAAATATCTCATCTTCTTTGTTAACAATTCAATAGAGTCAGAAATTCCTTATTTTTCTCTCATTTTTTTGGCATTATTTTTCAAATCTTTTCAACTCCATTCCAAAAGTAAGTAAACAAAAGTAGCTATGCAAGTTTTTTTCAGTCCAACCAAAGAAAGATAAATGGACTGTGCATGGAGTGAGTGATAGAAAATCGGGGGACAAGACAATACACTCTGACTGACCTGATAACCTTCCGTTCCACGTTCCTCCTGCCGCAGTCTTTCTTCAAGATGAGCAAACTTTTTCGAGACTTTATCTATCACAGAATGCAGATCACGATATTCACCATACTCAGCATTGAAGTCTTCCTTATAACGACTTCGTTGCTCTCCGTTCTGGATCGTTGTATATTTACTGTAAATACAACCATACTTTTGGTAACACACTCCCATTTCGCAAAACAAAGATTCACTTGCTTTAGAAGAAAATCAAAGAAAATCTTAGCCAATCACAAGTGTATTGCTACAAAATCTGATTAGCACTGACTAGAATAGTTGAATGAGAAAAGGAATATAATGAGAAAAGGGGTATCGGGTATTGTGACAATCGTCCAGCAGTGTGGTGACATAATAATGTCAGCTAGCAGATTGAAGACACATACTTAGATAGGTACCTATCACAGGATAAGATAACGAGCAATTACTCACAATAAAAAAACGGCTGACTATTTCGGTTTCAGCTTCAGCAACTAATTACAGAGTGTCAGTCTTATTTTCCAGACTCTTCGTTGTAGTTTGTAGACAATAAGAGTCTCAACGAACATTTATCATTAATATCAAGGGATATGTATGGAAACCTCCAACTCCAGAGAGGAGCATAGGCTCCTTAGCTATTTCATAATCTTCACTACGAATACGGCGAAACCAAACCGAGCCCATTTCCTCTGATTAAATACCAGAGCATAAAAACTAATGGTTATTATTACGAGGGTCGAATTACATCAATTACATAACAATCAGACATTCAGACATCGCCTTATCAATCTGTCCAATGCGATGACTAAAATAGTTAATAAATGCTCTCATTAGTCATTAGTCAACTCAGTCTTTCCATTTCAGACGTGCCAAGAAGCACAAAAATAATATCTTAATCTATTCTCAAAGAATAACAACAACAATTATTTTCGAAATTATCCTACTGAAAGTATAAACCTTCTACAGATACTACAGAAGTCTCTATATCTGAGTGGCAATCATATAACAATGAACAATAGAACCATACATACATATACTTTTACTAGTAAATACTGAATGTTAAACGAAACCAAAAGCACGATCAGCTCATAATTTATAACTTACTCGGGCAATACTAGAAATAACTAGTGTAATCATTAAGTCATTCATGATTCGATCTTCATACGGACAACTCATTTAGGAAGCAAAAATATTTTAAGCTTCGCTAACGAAAATAGGAGATGGGTGTGGGAAGATTGGCGAGGGTGAGATAAAGAAAGACGAAGGGATGATAAGGGCTCTTACGTGAGATAGGAAGGGTACTCAGAGGCAGATTTGACATGTCTCTCGATCTCATCGGCCTCCTTGCTCTTTTCTCGCTCGCGGTCTCGTTCCTTTCGGTCACGATCCGTCCTTTCTTTGTCGCGGGGTTCCCTATCGGAGCGATCGCGGTCCTTGGCGCGACCTTCGCGTCTCCCCTCCCCGCGCGTCCTCTCACGGTCTCTGTCCACTTCCCGATCCCTATCCCTAAACTTGTCCTTGTCCCTTTCTCTCTCTCGCTCCGCGCGATCCATGTGTCCGTTGACATGAAGATGAGGGGCGGTGATCCCGCCACCGCCGTTCGAATGCCCGTTCGTCCAGCCTTTTTGCTGCTGTTCCAACTGCTGTTTCTGCAGAGCCTCGATTTGACTATCCGGACTGGACTGCGGCGTGGTGTGAAATCCGCTACCGTTGGTGGTGGAGGACACGCGATTGCATCCGTTCGTAGCTCCGGCCGCACTGCCGCCACCGCCGCCTTGGCTGAGGAGTCCGACGTCCCCGTTGACACTGACACTGTCGACTTTGGGCGTGGGGAGTGCGAGGGTGAGTCCGTTGGCGGAGGCGTTAGCACTGTTGGCATTGCCTACACTATGATTACTATGATGATGACTGGTGCTTCCGCTGGAGGAGCTACTGGAGCTGCTCCCGTTCCCGCTGTCCACAGAGTCCGTTTCGTCCGAGTCGGGTAATTTGGTGTCGACATCCAGCTTGAATCCATTGTCTTGCGAATGATGATTATGAACTTGTAAATTGGTGTGAGTGGGAGGGGCGTGAGGGTGACTGGCTCCGCCGTGACCGTTCCTCCCCGCCCAGGGGTAGGCAGGGTAGTCGTCTTGAGAGCTTCCTCCATTGTGGCCACTAGAATGATTACTACTACTGCTATGGTAGGGAGGCGAGAGGTTCAACTCAGGAACAACATTGCG
Source organism: Tomocerus nigrus (assembly GCA_019776505.1). Classification (NCBI taxonomy): domain Eukaryota; kingdom Metazoa; phylum Arthropoda; class Collembola; order Entomobryomorpha; family Tomoceridae; genus Tomocerus; species Tomocerus nigrus. The sequence goes on along the minus strand of JABASI010002883.1, from coordinate 2,999 downwards.
CGGACTCCGATGATTCGTTACACTATGGGCCTGCCCATTAGTCTGATTATTCGTCGAATTACTAGCACTAACATTAGAATTATTATGATTATTAGTTCCGATGGGACTCAGTCGTTCCGAGTAGTTGCGATGTGGTTGGTGATGTTGCGATTGATGAGTTGTCATTGAGTTGATTGAGGAGGCGGGGGCGACGACGGGAGAGAGACTTGCCGAGTCACGCTCCCGCTCCCGACCCTCTGTCTTTACATTACTATCTAACCGGGCATTGGCACTTGGTCCGTTTCCGTGTCCATTCTGATAAGTTGAGCTGTTGCTGACCCCCGGAGCCCCACTCCGACAGTTTGGCGGCTTGAAATTCGAGAACCGCTGCTTTTTCGATGCAGGAATGTCATTGTAGTCACCAGGGTTGCCGCCATTGCTCGCGTGCTCGGTGATGGCACCTCCGTTGCTACTTCCGGGCCGCTTCACGCCGCCGGCACCTTGACTCGTAGCATTCGCATTGTAGTGACTCCCCGTGCCGGGCAGCAGGAGGCTCGGCATCGACGTCACACCAGAGCTTGACTTAGGTACGTTATGCTGACTGCTGCCTGAATAGTTGCTCACGTGCGACACCCGCTCCCGCCCTCCGCCGTCCCGATCCCGGTGGTAGCTCGACCCGCCGCTCCCCACCGCCGACCCGCTGTTGTAGTTCACCGGAGAGTGACCTGAGCCAGCAGACGTCGTGCTTCGAGGAGACAAGCTGCTCCCACTCGTCCCACTACCAACACTACAATCACTTCCTGGTGGTGTCAGGTTCTGCGGCTTCCGTCTACAAAAAAAACATTTTCATCAGTCCTCGCTCATTATCACTGTCATGTCATCATGTCAGGTCTCAATAGACATGCAAAATATACATCCTAAGTAATTGTCATAATGTTATTACTATAACGTACATATAAGATCATTTTGATAACATCTAATCATAATAATAGATACATGGACGAAATTGTTTTAGTGACGATTTTTAAACTATGGTGGCCATTGCTAGTTTGTTCTAGTTCATTCTCAACAGGATGCATCATTAATTCCTGTTTTATTCAATGTCACTTATTCAGTTAGACACTTAATTGGTCTATGGTCTATGATTATGAAATGCATGATCAAAAAATCAAATTAACATTCATAATCATATAGGTAGGTAACATAAACATAACTATGATTTACATTTAACGTATGTATTATTACTAGGTATTTATCGCAAATGATAACTGCTTCTGCAGAAAAATATTCTTTCGCGCATTGGAATTACCTCTGTGCTCCGTGCGTATTAGAGATAGAAGAGGGAATGAGATAAATAAATAGCTGTGCTGAGTATGCAACAAGTGAACAAGTGTTGTATTATGCAAAATAAATAGGTAGGTAGATATACAATTATGTATTCACATGTATTTAAATAAGTGCTTTTTCTATGAACTTTATCTCATACTTACATGTATGAATGACTCAGTTGAATATTCGCTATCAAAGAGCAAAATGTAAGACGCTTTGCAAAAATCCTGCAGAGTCTGTATAATGCATACAAATTAAAAATGACAATCGCCCTATTGGCAAGCTAATAATCATTGTATAAGTATTTAATAAGACTGCGCGAATCCAGCGAACAAAATTCTGACAGGCCTTTTCATTTTATTTTTCAATCCCTATTCATTCTCACTCGAAGCTGTTAGATTCTATTTTTTATCTCTCATTATGCAAATGAGTGATGAACCAGCTCGATCAATCACCATATAAAACTCAAGCTAAGCCCAAAGAAGTCAGTCAGATAGTCAGATCAATTCCCTGAGGACTTGATTTGACTCGACTGAACTAAAAACTCCAAGCCATAAAGAGATTACAAGTAAAACTAAACTACTGTCCTTTCAAGGACAAATGCGTCACATTCTACCTTGCTGCGACTAGGCTTCAAACTTATAAATACATGTTGTTGCATAGAAAATGATTTTCCGTCCGTGGAACCTCACACTCGTTTCCTCTCTCATCTTAACAATGGCAAATCCCTGCTCAGTCACATCACAGCACTTTATTTAGTTGATCTGTAGGAGGAATATCATCCAGGTCAACTCAATACCGTCCTAAGGCGTAGAAACAATATTTTGTTTACCACATCAAAGCCATGAAATCTATTATCATCCTTTTCTATACCAAAGGTTACACATCCGAGCTTATTCCTTCTTTTATGTAACGTCTTATTACGTCTCCTAGCATCTATAATCTTAATCTCCAACCACAATTTCGACTTATGAGAAAACCCAAGAGCAATTTTGCGTTTTACTGTAATTACACTGAATTGAATATGTCATTTGTATAGAAAACAAGAAAAATAGCACAAGCCTTGAATAAGCGTAAACTACACTCGCCAGATTTACAGAGTCAAAATGAAACATAAATGTCAATGCGCAAATGGCCATTAGGTCTTTAAGGATGTAAAAAAAGTTCTTCCGTGTATTTGCATGACATTTAAGTATCGGCACAGAAGGGGTCTATCTAAAATGTGAAAGACATACAATGTCAACTTGAAATCTGAACACGGTTAGCTACTTTTTTTCTTCTTATTTGCTTTTGCTACAGGCTATACCTATGTCATTGAATTTACAGAGCCTAGCTATAACCTAAATAGCTTTTAGATGTAATTGGATATACATGTGCGATAATTTGTATGTTTATCACGTACTCATCAATTGCTAAGCACATCGGCAAGTTACAATGACACTTCAAGATCAAATTTTAACGCACATAAGGATTAGCTACGGTAAAGTCAATCCATTAAAAATATTGTAACTTCAGGCTTATTCTTACATAATCAGCACTTTTGTGTACGTTATGTGTAGCAAATAAATAACCATACTTAAGTATCCTAATAAAATACATACAGGTAAGTACATTGGGGAAAATAAATAATACGTAATTTTAAGTGCGTTCCAATTTCAGTTAAAGTGGACCAAAAGTACAAACAATTTACT
>JABASI010002882.1:0-18110 GCA_019776505.1 Tomocerus nigrus | reverse complement strand
TTTTAATGAATATTAAATAGGAAACTTTGATAATTTTAACTAATAGTCATTATTTTGCTGCATAGTTATGGTTATCTTTTGGGGGATAAAGTATTGCGTAATGCGTTTGCTGAATTGTAAAGTGCGTAGAAAGGTAACTGTAGTTGAATAGATGTAATATTAGTTAGGAAATGGAAGCTGTGTGTACATAACGGCCGTCTGGTCTGCTCGGGGAATAAAAGGAAAAGTTAAAGGCTCGTAAAAGTTGATCTGTCAACATCAACATCAACTTCAGTAGTGGAATATAATGGAATCTGTAGAGGGAGAAGGGCAGAAAAGTCGTAGCTATATATAGCATAGCTATCGCTATAATATTTGTTAGTTGAATTGAATTAAAGGAAAAGCAAAGCTAAGGGCACCAATAACCTTGTTATGCTATATTATCGTATTTGACATTAGGAGAGCAGAGAAAGAGAGGTAGTCTATTGTCGACACTCAACGCATTGTGATGTCAACTGTGTGAATTGAGAATAGCCGATGCAATGCTATATACGCAACATATTTAACGATCTAACTTTAGTTTGTGCGTTTAGTGTCCAAAGAGAGAGAGAGAGAGATGATTTTATGTAGAGACTTGTTTGGATAAAGAGATTTTCTTATAAAGAAGTTATTTTACATATTATCGCAAGATCAGGGGAGATGAAGTTGAAGAGAGGAGCGAGTGTAATGCAACACTAAACTTAAATTGGGAATAAAATAATAATAAAATAGCTAAGGAAAGGTTTAGATTGAAAAAAGAAGGCTCACATTAAGCAAAGAAAGAGAGATACCTTAGCACAGAGACAGAACACAAAGATCTTTTCTCTGCTTCTTCTTCGTTTTGATATTATGATATTATTATTGTAGTCTCTCTCTCTCTCTTCTACGTCTGTGTGTCTGCGTCTACTCTGTGTGCAAAGCAGATTCATTCGACTGTATCTTTATCTCTAAGCAAGGGATTTTCCATTGTATTCTCTGGGATTTGAAATGAAATGAGATGAGTGTATGAATGCTGAATGCCAATGTAAATCTTGAATTCTCCTCCAAACCTCTCTCTATCTTTCTACTTGTTGGAATTGGGAGAGTTGAGTAAAGTGTGAGCAGAAAGAAACGTGTGTTGCTTGTGCGTGTGCATGTTTGCACGTGGATTAAGTTAAACTTCATCCCTTATACTCCATGTCTACATATATATGTGTAATGGATATGTACTATATATATAGTAAGTATGATATGCAATTGGGTTTGCCGTAACATATTATAATAACATCCATTTGAAATCCTTCATAGGAACAAACTTTCTTTTGTACCCTCTGCACCCCCACACACTCACATCCCAATATAACAACACACATTTTTGGTCTCTAATATTTTCTAAAGGATATAATTTCGGATATTGTTATAATTATTACAGTACATTCCTAATTTCTATATAAACAAGCATGTAATATAGGAATTGTTGTATGGACAAATGGATATTATTAGTATGACAGACACAAAAGAAGAATAGACACTATTATAAAAGGACGCATCTGTCTTTTCATACGCAGACATGGATGAGGGTAACTTCACATAAAAATTTATGCAATTGGTCAGTGTGTAATGGGAGTGTAATGTGCAATGCGTTATGTCGAATGATGCGTAATATCCCTGCGTTATTAATACTCGCACTCACCCAACCAAATGACATTCCTATTGTAATATCACAACAATATTATATTATTGGACTATTTATTAGAACTTTAATTGTTGGATTTTAATGTCTCTGCTTTCTGATATCTGCATCAGTTTAAACACTATACATAGCATTTATAGATGGACGTTATTTTGGCATTTAATATTGTAAATCGCTGTATTAATGTTATAGCTTATATTTACCGTATAATGCTTAGCTAGTAAAATGCTAAGTGAAGTTTAACGTGCAAATAGGCTATTAGGCAGAATAGAGTTAATGTGAGAACACGTGGACGACAGTAGCAGTGTTGGATGCACAATGATTTTCTACATAATAGCTACGTACATTCGTATAATAGGTAATGAATAATTCTGGCATGGAGCTGAATGAAACAGGAGTAGATTCAAACAACAGAGTTGTATTGAGCTAATGAAGGGTAATAAAGACATTGACTGGGAAAGAACCGTTAGATATTGACAGTTGGGTCAGTTCACTTCAGAAGAGACTCTCTTTACTATATAAGCACATGTTCCTATATATATAAAAAAGCTTAAGAGACAATGATGAGGATGACAGTGCAGTAAATTACAATAAAAAGAGAGTCTCTTCTGGAATGGAGTTGCATCAGCTTACTTACTTTTAGTTACCACTCTATGGCTCAGCTTAGGTAGGTGCATAAAAATAGAAAACGCCTTTCTTCAATTTCAACTCTCTCTCCCATCTCCTACTACTCCTACTATCATTGTTAGTGGTGGAATGAGCCGAGTGAAGTCACAGAGAAAAGAATTATTTGATCTTAATTCTATGTCTTTGAGTTTACTGCTCCTGCAGTTCTTTCTCTCAACTGTGATCTCATTTCATCCAATCCAAGATCAAGATCACATCACATCTTATTACTAAAGCCCCTCTTCTCCACTTCTAAACTTTATCGACGGATTGAAACTTAACCTCCTCCTTCCGTTTTAACATTGGACTTACGTTACACAATAGAAATACCTTAATCATTTATAGCGAGCTGAAAAAATTCCGAATGATACGAGGAGGATAACAGCGGGATCTACAAAAAAGAGAATGTAACGGAAAATATGCCCTTGCAGTAAAATTGAATAACAACGTGAGAATATTATAAAAACTAAAAACTGTGTTATAAATTAAATTGAGACAAATTCCGTAAAATATGAGGAGATTAGATAAGTACAGTTAGTAAATTGTATTGTATTTTAGTTGGGTAATATTTTATTTGAAATAAATCCCGAAATAGTGTTAGAGGAATAGGGAGGGACAGTGAGAATCTAATGAGATGAGACCGTTAGACAGTTTTACAACATTAGGATAGGATGGGATGCCGAAAATAAGATGGATGGATTGCTTAAGCTGAGCTCACATAGAAAACAACTCTTTTATTTCGGGCTGTGCTAATACCTTGAGTAAATAGAAGATTTTTAATGCAATAGAATTCTGTGCCGGCTCAGAAGATAGAGTTATCCTCTGTACAAACATCCAACAAATGCTCTTCTCTCTCTCTCTGATCAGAGATATAGTAGAGCCTTATCCTTTCTTTACACTCTGACCTGGACTGAACAGGTAAATAGATTTAGTTTACTTTTCGTGATATGATATGCTCTTCTCTCTCCCTTTACTGTATAAACAGACCAAGTCGTAAAGATAGGCATTTAGCTATGATATTTCCTTTGAAACTTATTAAGTAATATTTTGTGTACAATTGTCATCCCATATCTTTTCACTCATCCTCACTCTCTCTCTCTATCTCTTCGCTTTTAGTAAAAGTAGCCGAGAGTCGAACCATTCAGGTGCAATAGACATTAACAACTGGCTCACTGAGTCCAAAATGCAACGCCAGATCTTTTAGATTTCAAACTTTTAACTGCATCTCCCTCCTACTCTTTCTCTCTCTGTTCTCCTAAATGCAAGCACACAATGGAGATGAAGAAGAAATTCAACCGGGTAGTCAGTCCTCAGTCTACTGGGTTATGTACACAAGTAGAAAAAGATTTCTATTCTACTATTGCAGTCAACCTTGCTAATGCATTACAGGAGATAGCTAAAGATGAGCTTGTGATGAGACGAGACGAGAGAGGCGGGCGGGGGACCTCTCTCAAAGCTAATCTTAATCTTGTTGACTAAAAATAGTTAGTTTCTCTCTACAGTCCTCTATGCCATAAGAAAGCAGATTTTACACACAGCAAATTCCCTTATCTGTACTTTTCGCTATTTCTATTTTTATGCACAACAAATACATTTTTATATGCTGTTTAGGATTCTAAGGCAAAATAAATTAATTGATATCTACTAAGTTATAGCTGATGCAAATACCGATTGCAATAAAATTTCTGATGGCTTATTATTGATATTTTTGACTTTTACTACCGATTTGGAGTTTCCTTATGAAATCGATGAATTATTCAACTTCCAAAGGAACAATTTCGGATTTTGTTTTTGGAATGACTCCATCTCATCCTACTTTTGTTCAGAAATGAAGAAATAAAACGAAAAAACGTAGCTTTAAATTAGAAATTTTATTTTCATTTCTATGTAACATTATTCTGTAAGATTTTATTGTATACACAAACATATATATATAGGTATACCTAATGCATGTACGCATCGCATGCATTACATGTGCAGAGAATGATCTGCTGGTTATATGCTGGTATTATGTATACAGAAGACATTCCCACGGATCCAAGTTACACCAGAAATGTAAACTGTAAACAGGAGAAGAATTGAATTTCAAAATTTATTTTTCTTGGGATCGTTTGAGTGAATGAGTGAGATGGATGGGTTGTTGTCTCCTTGTCAAGTTTCCTTTGGGAATATATTTTAGCTAAGGAATGTTTCACACAAAATTATTTGTATAAAGGTTTTATTACGTATCTCATAGGTATCTACTTATATCTATCTAGTAAAGACATGAAGTGAAATTGTTTTTTTCCTTTGGAAGATTCGATAGACTATTTCATGTTGTGCAGCTTGTGTCCCGCTAATCTAATGGTTGAGACGATAATTTTATGATTCTTATTTATTTAAATAACAAGGCTGCAAAATGATGCTTTTTTGTTCATGGTTATAGTAGTAAGCTGCAAAAGCTGCTTTTTTCGAAAAATAAATAGTTGCGTTTTGTGATGAACTCCGAAAGGTATCGGTATACATTAAGGAATTATTTGTAATGGAACAATTAACCTGATGAATGTACCTATGCCAGTAGTACTTACCTTTGTGTGAAATTATAGGGAATCAATTATTAATTAATCACATTAACAAATATCACATATAGAGATGTTTTTCAGCTTTTATTTTCTTGAGCCTTTTACTGTATAGTGATTGTAATTGCAGATGAAGTTATGTGCATTATACAGAAACAAACAATGGTTATCGCCTCTGGTCAAGTGTCTGTGTTTGATGAGCCGACAAAGCTCGTATCATTTCCTGTATTCAATTTTGGGCGTCCTGTCCTGTCTATCTTCCTCCTGCTACTCTATTATAACAAGAATAAGTTGTAGTACCTCCACAATAGCACTTTACATCATACGAAATCACATCGGTTTCATTTCAAAGGGACTCTCACTCACTTGCCTTCCTCCACTTCCTTCTACGTTCGTCTCTCCATTATCATGTTTAGTATACGAATGCTAAATAATATAACGAAAGTATACATATAATTTATGTTTTAATATATATACTTCATGTATAGTGTTAAAAATTGACTTTAGAGCAGCTCTTGACTTTTGTACATAATTGAACACAAGTAGTTAACATTCGGCTTTCTCTTGGCTCTTGATGCTTATGCATCAGAGTAGATACAACTCAAATTAAGTTATGACTATTATAAATATAATTACATGAGCTATATAGTTTTTCAGTATTTGGCATAAGAATTTAAAGAAGTTATTCAATTACAACTGTGTATATGTGTATTATTGTAATTTGAATGGTTTTATAATAAAGGTAAATTCTCGGTACAATTTTTAAGGGTTGTAAGTTCAGTGGAAGGTAAGTAGAGATTTTAAAGTTGTTTAACGTAATGGACATTTGTCTGTCTAGTAAAAAGCCGTTGTCGTTTGTGTTTAAGGGCCGACTATGTGTATCTGTCATGTACTGTCAAGTGAGCCTTTCGCTTTCAGGCAAATCTTAAGAAACGGATGCATTGTGTATGAATGTGGGTATCCTGAGAGAGAGAGAGAGAGAGTATCTCACTCAGATCACATCAGTGTAGTAGTAGCTGACAGTTTTTGTTGGAAGCTTTTAGTATAGTGCTTACTTAGGTTTTACGTTATGTGTGCTCGCGGATGGAATTCCTTGAGAAAATGCCTTAAGCCCACATAAATAAGTAAGAGACACTAAAGGATATTAGAATATTGTAATGTAACAGATTCCTCGTAGCTTATAATATTTCTTCATGCTAAACAGAAAATTGTAGAGAGAGAGAGAGGGATAAAAAAGAGAGGATACCTTTTATGTCACACACATTTCTATAATATGATGGATTTGGAGTTTTGAGGAGTGTGCGTGATTTTTTGGAGAAATGACATGTAAAAATGTAGGTCTCTGTCTCAGTTAGTTCAGTGGCATTAATTTCAGTTCTCTCTGTTTGTGTAGCTATTTTACTTTGTTTTGTAGAAGAAAGGATTGCATGAATGTGACACGGCATAGAAGGGCCAATCTCAGACTATGTCACGCAGGAAGAGCAATGTACGCACTCCAGGCCAGTAGTCAAGACAGGACAGAACAAAGATGGGATGCAAAGTTATGTAACGAACCTTTAGCTATGTATGTCTTTATGGAAATGGAAAACAATGGGATTTAGAATTGGGATTCTGTTTTGTTTAGTTTTGCTGATGTGATGTGATGTGAATGGAGAGTCGGAATGATAATATGCAAAGAAGAAGGAAGACATGAGAATTCCCTAAATAAACTCCAGGAGCTACACACACAGACAGACACAGATAATCCAAGTAGTTGCCTCTGATCCGCCCGATAGACTAGAAAATACTCGAATCTCATACGCACAACAGAACAAACCTCTGAATTGTCACAAGTACACACACACACACATACAACAACATCAGATTCAATTCAATGTGATAGCATTCACGGCAATAATGCTTTTGTCAACAACAAAAATTCTTTTGTCTCTCTCTATCTATCCCAGTTTCTTTCTTTCACGTATTACGACCCGTTTCACATGAATAGCGTAATAAGGTACGCTACACCACTCATGCTAACTCACACACAAAAACCGTTTTTATTCCTACAGGGTCAATGATAATTACTAGATCTAATTCTAAACCTAATGAATTCCCCTTAAAAAATTTTATTCGTAAATAAAGAAGAAACTTGATTTTTGTAGATTGGAAAAATGGCTATGTCGTCTTCTTAGTCCATTTTAATAGTTTAGCAGATTTAATTCTGTTGATTTTGTCTCTGTAAGTAAAATGACTTTTTTAAATTTAAAAGAAATCTTTAATATTCTTCATATGTTAAGGAAATAGATTATGGGAACGTTTTACTTAATATATTAATGATAGGGCTATTAATAGGCAAAAATATTTAAGAGGTACCCTGTCTATTGCGAATAAAGTGGCTTGGTATGTGTCGAAAGGTATATCTATAATAGACACACACTATAAAGACTAGAATGCATGTATTGAGTCGAAAAGGAGAAAGATGTTGGTACATCACGTAGAAAATGTGTGAATATGTATGTAGATGTACATTTTGAATAGAATGCGCAGAATAGGACGTTGAATGGCTGTGTGAATGTGATCTGAAGTCGACGTGACATTATGTCTCACTATTTTCTCCAGTGGATTATTGCATTGTTTTCTATCTTGGCTATGTAAGTAGTTTAGTTCTGTGAGAGAGACATGTACGTGGCATTTTGTGAATGTCTTACTTTACATTATTAGATAGGTACACACGTAATCTGTGCCTTCTCTTGCCTGCTACAGACATTTAAGCACTAGCACTACTCACGCGGATTTTCATCCTTCTTTTATATTTTGTTCTGTCGCATTTCATTTCTTGATTTCATCGTAGATCTTTTTCCTAGAATTCACAATCGTCCCAATTCTTATAATAATAATATTATTAGGTACCTATGCTATTGCAATTAATGCTATGAATATGAATTCATTAATTTAAGAAAAAACTAATTAGACTTATTAGCTTATTACGCTAGTATTAAGAAAACAGGAGTGTCTGTTTAAGTGATAATTGTATAGAATTTTCTAATGTATTACGCTTGGTAATCATATAATTTCTTACAATTAATGATTACATCATCAATAAGATATAACAAACAGTCGAACATAATAATAATATTGGAAAGTTGAGAAATACTGTGCTGTTTGCAACGCCCGATATATAAAAATAGAATAATAAGATTTTACTCCAACTGTAATCACTGCAGGTACGCAGGTGTTATGTAGGTTTTGGAATTTTTGGAAATCGTGCCATGAGCAATACATGTGAGTGTGAGGCAGTCTTCTGAATAAATTCATTTATTCCGTTACCAATTAGAAAGCAAATATACATAGATAGGCACAATATAGGCACTTTGAAAGCATTCCATTCAATTTGCAAATTCTATACTGTCGAAGTCAACCTACTAGTAATTTTTTGTTTGAAATATTTTTCTAACCGTAAGTAAATGTAATAAAATCTAATTACTTGTCAAAATTGCTTCCGCGTAAATAAATGTCCTGTATCTCTTAGTTTAAATCGATATTCCTTAAGATCTGTCGATCTGTACGATGCGCGATGTAAGTAACTACCTATATCCATTTTTACTAATACCTAAAAAACTTCTTGCATTAGTGTAAAAAGAGGGACATTTAGCAATTACTATTAAATTGGGGAGTATGTTGAACATAGTGCGTTCTGGTGGCTGTATCTATCTAGTGAAAGATGCGTTGAGTTTTTAACATTTGCACATCTCGGGAGTTGTAGGAGAGGCGCGTGGATTGATGTTCCGTCTGAGGGAAGGAAGTAAGATTGTAATCTGTGTGTATCTATCTTAATATGATTCTAGTGGTAGTGCAGGGCAAGTAGTGATGTGAAGTCAAGTGAGGCCAAAAGCAACGTTGCTGTCTGCCTGTAAAATGTACATAGGAGGTCGGAGGTACCCTTGACAGATATTAGTTATAGATAGCGAGAGGTAGTCGAGTCGTTCGTGTGGAGCAGGAGAGATGGATGGATGAGGGTTGGCGAGAGAGAGAGAGAGAGAGGAGAGAGACGATCAGGAACGAAGTGTAAATGTAGAAAAGGACACTTGCCATTCTGGTTGGTGAAATAGAGAGTCGTGTATTAGTGTGAGGCAAAGCAAAGCCTTCGTTCCATGATTGATGAGATGGGCTTCACTTTGACCCGATGTGAAAATGAAAAGAAACTTATCTCCTACTACTACTACTTCAACATATTACTCACTTGTATTTGTATTATGTATCTGTGCAGTTAACAGTTGAGAAATTGAAGAGTAGGAAAGGGAATGCAAATGAAAATCTTTACTCTAGCTATAGGTGTGTATATCTATCCAATGCACAACTTTAGATTCCTAACTCTGTATACATCATATAGCTATACAATAGCTATTCAAATAATATTATTATGAGATGGATGTGTTTGGATTCTAGCAATACATTTGGAAAATGAAAATGTTCTTAAACCAATCTATCTTTGCATTGTATCTCTATAAATGTAAGTGCATATCTTAAAGTAACACTTTTCAAGTGCCTGTGTTCCTACTTAGCAGACATTGGATAGTTCCCTACAAAAGCGCAAAAAAAAGGCCAGAACAACACCAATATCTACATTATAACATTGGCCACCTAAAAATAAAATGTAATTTGTAATTCATTGCGGTGATCAAGTAGACAATTAAATAATTAAATAGTTGTCTACGGGCAAACTAATTTTCGATCATCATTAGCCGGCTATTACAATAATGCAGCATACATTTAGTACGGTGAAATGTTTTTGGGTTATAAAATCAGCTCATAGTTTTGTTGTTTTTTAATGGATGCATTTTTTTAATGAAATTGTCATGTCATTGAGTAAGAGTTTTCAAATTAGATGGGCATTGGACAATTCCGCATGTGGTGAAATCCTTCAATGTATATTTAGTTACCTATTAAAATGAATTGCAGTAAATAATCGAAAGCGTTATTAATTTAGTAAGTTGGTTTTTAAAATCTACTAAAAGTTAAACCTGACAAAAAAGTTTCCAAAAATCTTATTTTTGAAAAAGTGACCAATGCAATCGTTGGTCTCTAAAGTCTGTGCCTCAGCAGGGGAAAATGTTTTAAATAAATATCTATCCGATGCCTGACACTTAATGGGAATAGTGGCAAAAGTTTTCTGTACATTAGTTAAGTAGTGCTTTGTATCTGCTTAGATTGTGTTTGAGGGCGGATTGAAACACATGGTTGGATGTTGAAAAAGTGTTTGTAGATATAAAAATAAGAGAGAGCGAGAGATAGAAAGAAGTTGAGGGAATGGGGTAGGTGGTAGTAGTATTCGCTGTTATCCAATGTAATATGTAATGTAGTCGACGAATGTAATGGAAGTAGAGCAGAGCTAAACTGATGTAAGTAGGAGAGCTAAAACTAATAACCCGTATGGCTAATGCGGGAAAAGTCGGGCTCTAAGTGTCAACCGACGGAATATGTTTGTCACAGGCGGGAGATTGATCGATCTCTTTATACTTTTCTCTAACTACCTTCTACTTCTTTACAATGTAGTCGATTGCTTTGGAATTGGTGCCGTTGCATGGATCTGAGAGTGAGGCTGAGAAATTCATCCTGTAAGTAGGAGGTGTACTTTAGGAGTCTGAAGAACCATCATGTCGTGTCACTTTTAGCTTCGCTACCAAATGAGTAATGAATGTTTTTCACTGACAGTTGTAGTAAGGCAAGGCAAGACAAGTCAAACTTAAACCAAGCTTGGCTTACTCTCTCGCACAATCATCTCGTCAAAAGGAAAAGCATAAATGATAATTAGGGGTTAACTACTTAGATCCCTAATCCAATGCTGAAACACACAAAAACAAGGTTATTACTAACTCTTTGCTGTCCTTTTTCACTCCCTTCCTTTCCCGTTCAGTAAACAACTAAACCAAATGTACATAATCATTTTCTTCGCTCTCTTTGTCAAGGATTTTCATGGTGAACACCCGAATTGCCTTTGTCGTTTGACATATTTCTTGGGATTCCTATTGTTTCACCTTGAACTCATTTCATTATTGATACTTCTTGGCATCTGGCAATGATCTTACTATAATCAAATTACAAATGTATAGAAAAGGTGTACCATAAGATTAAAAAAAAAATCCAATTGAAACATTTCTCTTTAAAATTACTTTAAATGAAATATAGATCATCGCTAATCAATGCTTTAGTTTTAAGCTCATATCTATAAATCGTCATTGTGAAATAAATATTTCATTTTATTGTAAGCAGATGAATCCTGCAACAAATAGATATTCGTTTAGACGTAAATATTTGTTATTCCTATAAAGAAATAAGTGTTTAAAAAAAGTCTGTTTGTTACTACCCTTGGCCTTTGACACTCATTTGTGTATATTTTTTGGCTATACTTAGCTTTATTCACATTTTTACATGATATTTAGGTGTCTTGTGTGATAGTGATGGGTATAGTTAGGGCTACTGGCGAATTTCCAAACAACGAACCAGTGTTAGACGGAAAGTGGAGTGAAGTATGGAAAAAAGAGTTTTATACTTTAGTCAAGTGAGTTTAGTAGTACTAACACAGCAATTTAAGTAGGGCATTACATAAGACGTGGATGAGGAGATGGAGTCGAAATAGTAAGTGGTGGAAGTAGGCTTCTTCTTATATAAAACAGAGAGTGCATTCAGATGCTCCTGCCGATGCTATAGAGGCAACGAGAGATAAACAGAGCAATGGAACGGACGGAATATTTAAAACAGAGCGAGAGCTGAACAGATGAGCAGGAATATTTCTCCAATGTATTGCCACATAATTCTTCGCCTTATCTCTGCCGATTCAAAAATGCCAACTAATGCAAATGTAGTCATTTCCTTGTGGTGTGCTTAATGTCATGCCTCTTCTTTGCCCTAATCTACACATACACACCATTCTCATCTCTTTTTTAACCAAATTCCTCATTCTACTCCCTCTCTTTGTTTTTGCAGTGTAGGGCAAATGCTCCAGAAAAATTTCAATCCCACTAAAACCTGACTATCTAACTGTGAAATGCCAGATTCCCTTCTTTCGCGATCTGTGTAAATAGTAAATACCTACATTACGCAACACATGATTAATGTTTGAACTTTTAATACACGTATATGTACCATTTTTTATATTTTTCTTACAATTATTAGACTAATAATAATAATTATTATTAATATACAGCTTACAATAGTTAGACAGTAAATATTATGAGTTTGATTTTGTCCCTTTTGGGATTCTCTTGTGCTTGTGTGAAAATCTTTCGCAACTGATTTTATTAACTCAAAACAACTGTCCAAACTTATATCAGAATATCTACAATTAGTTGTTACTAATTTTAAGGAATTGAAAATATTAATACTTAGGCTTTTTACATTTGAAAATAATTTATCAATATTTTTGTTAATTTTCGAATTTTTAACATTTAAGAAGGTTAGTTAGCTTAGCTTAGAAGCTTAGATTGTGTTGTTTTAATCTTCACAATGATTCATAAAATATTTCGTTTTGATTTTGACATGGACACAGAGAGAGGGTTTTTGAGAGATTATCATGTTAGGAAATCTATCCAATTTATTTCTACGGCTCATCCATCAAAAACATTCATTCTTTTATGAAGACAAGACAGTAAACAGAAGAGGGCACAATGTTCTGTAAAAGAAAGGGATTTTCCCTGTTTTTCCGGACCGGAGACAGAAAACACGTGCCTGTTATGTTCCAACAGAGAATCCCTGTGTTTTCCTACAGATGTGATGCTTTTGGGATATGATGTGTGATATTTTAGTAGCATATCTAATGTAGCATATTCTTAGACGCATCTAACTCTGCTACTACCTAACATTGTAGTAATAAGTTGCTATCTATGTAGGTTTGTTGCTCTCGGTATATTTCATGGTGGACGAAAATAGTCCAAAGATGTCTAGTATAAAATAGAATTTGTTACGAAAGAGTAAATAGTATGACTATATATAGTAAAACTTATCATATAGCAGCTAGAACGTGATTTTCTCTCTCTGTGTGTCTCTCGGCAGAAAAAGAAGATGCACTCTGTTCATGATTCTCAGTCCCAAGAGATAATATGAATATCACTTATGAATGGCGGAGAAAATAGGAAAAGACGTTCGTGCCACGATTTTGGCTTCCTTCTCCGCATGTGTGATATATTTTGACTTTTTCAAGCATAAAATACTAAAGCTAATTCCTAATACAATCCTACATTGTTTTATAGAGCTCAAAAACTAACTCTCCTCCTTCTGTCTTTCTTGTAATATACTTACCTAGGTATACTCCTATATGAACATAAATAAGCAATGTTTGATAGAAATAGGCATGACATAATATTATGGTCGTGCCACTCTCGGGCGGTCACATGTAATATGGACCAGACTAAATGTGAAATTATGATCATGGTTTTCCTACTCTGAATTATTTAACACATTTCTTCTTTCGCATTTCTTTTATTACATCTACTTTCACGCACTTTTATGAAATAGTAACAACGCCTTACGTACGTAGCTACCGTTATAAAAATTCATGTTCTTTCTTGGAAAATGATAGCGTACGTATTTTACGAATATTTTCTTTGGTTTTCGACCCATCTTTTAATAATAATATAGCAATTCGTGTCTTTGTGTCTAGATCTATGCTGCAATTATTTCTTTAAAGAAATAATTTCCGAGAATATTAATAATTCCTCATTATCTTAATAATTAGCAGACAATAAAGGACAAAACATCTGTCGTACATACTTCAAACAATTATGTAAAATTTAAAAAATTAATATATGACTACAAACTGCTTAATTTGAATAAGAAAATTGGGGTGCCCTGGTAGAAGATAACGAAGGGACTGCACATTTAGTACGAGTTGTCTCAAAGTCTCAACGATAAATTAAAAATGATAAAACAATAATACCAGTACCAAGACTTACTGTATTATTTTAAGGATAACGTGAGGACAGATTTCGAATGCCAGCAATGTGTGCGAGTAAAGTAATAAGGATAAGTCTAGCTGAGGGCGGGCGGGGGAAAGTTTAGCGTTGATTTTATTTTTACTTTCCCTTAAGTTTGTAGAAGGGAAGTAAAAGATGGATATAAATCTGAAATCCTTATCTGGTGTTTACGTTATGAGAGTGATAGTGTATATTTAGAGTTTTCAACAGAGCAATGATCAGTTTCATTGACATTCTCATAGGATCCCATCAAATGACTATAACGACGGAAGATCACACAATAAATTCCAATCCAATCGTAATCCCTCGTTCTCTGTTAAAGAAAAATTCACTTAAGACACTTTTACTTTTAGTGTTCTGTTCGGATATTATGTTCGTCCTCGTCTTCCAGCCTCCGTATCAACGTCTCTCTGTATTTCCCCGCATATAGAAAAAGAAGTTTTACAAACACATCTTCTTCCTTTAGTCCTAGTATACATACATATGTATCGCGGGCTTTTGCCTTTAGTTTTCCTTCTTTTCTACTAGGAAAGTAAAGATGTGTATAGTTCTTTATTCCTGCACATGATTCTGTTGAGTATTTCATGAGTAAAAGGGAAAAGGAATCATCCGATCATCTTTTTACAATCCTCCTACAACTATTCCGTGTGTATTGTATAATACTTCATTTTATTTCCTAAGCCAAGACATTCCCATAAAATAAAGTAGAGAAATGGATGTGAAACTCAAAGACATCTTCTTGAGATATTTCTATTGCCTCGTGCAGTTTTGTCGAGTGAAGCTATAGCTTTAGTAGCTGCATCTTCTCTCTCTCTCTCTCTCTCTCTCTTCTGCACGACACGATAAAGTTTTGCGGGAAAATTGCGGTTTCCACAGAACATCAGAGAACACTACAACTTCCTCAAAAGTATGTGTGTCTATCGCCAGTAAAAAGGGAAGTACGCAAGTAAAGGCGTCTTTATGGTCACTTTGACTTTGTCGTCTATTCTATATATTCTCTATTAGAGTTCTATAACTGAATTGGGCTCCCATATATGTGTTCAAGCAATGCTTTTTGGAAGATTTCATGTTTTCATATAGTAAAAGCATGGAATAAACGCAAGAATTCCATAGTTCCTCTGATCTTGTATGGTGAAACCGCAAAATCTCACTTATTCTTATTACTTATATATAGTTAGCTCTTAAAAATATCCACGGATATAGGAATAGGGAATTGTTTCCTCGACTGTGATATGCAAAAATGCTAAAATCACACTAGCATGCAAGGAAATGTGGAAGAGCAGAGCATTGCTCGTGTATTTAATGTTATGTTCTCCGCACTACTTACTGATTTATATGTAAGATGTATATTTATGTACTCTACTCACCAACTTACACACAGTGTATTGCTTTTTATGTATTCGCGATGAATAAATTTATGAGAGTGCTCATAAAATGAAATAGAACTACCGAATTTAGCTACTGAACATTTTTCAGCTCAGAAGAGTGTTCCTTTTATATACTAAAACTCTGTCGTCTCGTATTCTTATAAAAATCTGTGTTCTTCTATATCTTATATATCTTTTGAGGATAATAATAATATAGTGTAGGTGGAAACTGTTCAGATATATATCCCTAATTCAGTAGTGTTATGCTGAAAAGTGCATTGAATTCTTGTAGAGTTAGATAATGCTATGTATTTTCAGGAGTCTGAGATTGTGTTCCCCATTGTATCGAGTTTTTCAATGGATAAGTATTGCTCACGTTTGGATAACGATAGGTTTGCCTATCTTTACCTTGCCACTAGCTCATGTATAAAAGGATTGATTTCACGATCAGATTCTCTTCACGTTCTCCATGAGAGATTGAGTGATTTTCTGGAGCCTGGAGGCTTAGTCTCGATATTCTTCTCTATCTACGCGTCTCTCTCTCTCTTTCGACTCTTATTTCTATTATATCCACATCACATCCTAACCTAAGTATCCCTTCGTTATTCTTTCTTTTCTCTCCTTTTTCCTTGTGTTTCCTAAGACCTACTCTTCTTTTGCCCTGGACTTTTGACTAAACTGGATTGATCTAATGTACCATAGCCTTTTCCTTATACAGCCTTTATGTGCGGCTCTAATGTGAGGCTACGCAGTTTTCCTGTCACAACTCAACTGATACAGTAGTACGAGTCGCTGACTGTGTAGTGAATCTAAGTAGCATTAGATCCATTCCAACCACTAAACTGAAAACTCAACTGTGTATAAATCAATGTAATGTGATGTGCTCTAAGCTCAAATCAGCCCTAAAAGAAATTCTACGTGCTAAAATGAAGGAGAACCCCTTGGTTTCCCATTTCTTTGCTCTTTCAACACTGTGGCATCCACCTCCAACTTCAATCACACTCCTCAATCATTTATAAATACCAATAATATGAACAGAACAGTTCAAATATGGAAAACTGCTCAATTTTCATATTCCCAATGACATAGTACATAAAATAAATGCTAAAACACCTGAATTTACACAAAACCATTAACACAATCATTTCAGAGTGCGGTTAAATCTTCAAATTCAAGTCTTACGTATTAATGAATGCCGTATATTCGTTTTGATCCATTAATTATTATTCAGTCTTAACAATTCTCAGGTTGCTTTTCGTCTCTGCTCTTAAAATTAGATGCATGTTAGTAAGTGAATAAAGGTATAGAATTGGGAATGATCCTAAGGCCCATCATCAAAGTGGGTCGTCGAACATAAATGGAAGTGAACATGGACATGAGTGAAAAGGGAAATGAAAACAAAGCCGAAGGAATGAGAATTTAAATTGAGGATGGATTAGATGGGTGCATTGCATGATGGCATTACAAATTGCATTTGATTACATTATCCTTGTCTTGTCTTCCATAATAAATTCAATTGAATTCACTTTTAAAATGCATTGTTTTGGTGTACGGTGCCGGTATGATAATGTGATGTGTGTAGAGTAGGTACTAACAAATACATCCATTTTCGTTGCATCTTATG
The DNA here is from genome assembly GCA_019776505.1 of Tomocerus nigrus. NCBI lineage: Eukaryota > Metazoa > Arthropoda > Collembola > Entomobryomorpha > Tomoceridae > Tomocerus > Tomocerus nigrus. Next base: position 1,254 of record JABASI010002882.1, on the reverse strand, counting down.
CGTGTAGTGTGTAAATGCGTGAATCTTCACTTATTGTTTACAACTTAGAATAGAAAAAAACAAGGATGCATTATAATAAATATGTTAGCTATATCTTGTTGTAAATGGGAAATGTATGTGAAGGATTTTAGTGTCTTGACACAGCACTGCACTTACGAGTGCATATAAATATTTAAGATACAGCACCACAACCACAGCAGGTAGGATGTAGGATGCATGTACAATGTAATTTCACATTAGCATTGCCCTTCACCTTCCCTCAACATCCACGTTAAAGTGCAAAGTTACAATCTGGAGATAATGTTTAGACAAACACTCTGTGCGTTAAAAACTATCCATCACTATCTCGGATCTCTCTGCTCTTCTCTATTATCTTCACCTAGCTTTGCAGTGTTAAGTATTAGTCAGTGAGAATATTATGTTGATTTGTTCGCATTCGCCTTAATGAACTCTCCAGGTGAAAGATGAGCATGCTAATGGAGTCTGTGAGTTATGTAATGGAATTCAGTTTTCTTTGTCAATATTATTCGCTTATTAAATATGTATGATCTTTAGCTACACCTTCCACTCTTTCCCGTCGTCGTCATTCCCGACTCTTCATATACAATCATTAATGAAAAATGCAATGATGAATAACCGTGTAAGTGTGTAACGTGGCTTATCTTGTTAACTTACATACATTCTATCTTATAAAACTATAGCACCATAATATTTTCCATTTTCTCTTTCAACGAGACACTAACTTCAAAATAATACTCAAAAAATTCCTTTACTCATGTAAACACCAACTACATTTACTGCTTATATAAAACTATTTTACTATATTTCTATATTCAGATGTTGTTAGCTGTTTTGTTGTCGATACATGTTTACTGTGTTCAACGAATAGTTTCGGATTATATATACAGAAGTTTAGGAAGAGATTCATTAGTTAACACTTTAGAAAAGAAGAGGTGTGTAAAGTTTTGTTTGTTTGGAATGGGCTGGTCCGGATGGTGGTAGTCCTCTTGCATTTGTATTCTGGTTCAGTTTACTTTGATTTTATGTAGCTCTCTGTATTATTCCTTTAGCGTTTCTTTCCTTGTTGCTTTTATATAGGTTCGACTTTCGAGGCGATTGCTTTGCTTAGCTCATAATTTAACGCATTGCATTTAGACAGTTTAAGTAATGTGATTTTGTTGACTTCAGGTTCCTAACAGGTATTACAGCTAGTAGCACAGGTACTTTTCTATTGTGCATTCTAAACGTGCAGCG
>JABASI010002881.1:0-18116 GCA_019776505.1 Tomocerus nigrus | reverse complement strand
TCAGCCCCGAAAGCCCCCCCCCTCAATACGCCCTTGATGAGTCATGAGAAAACATACCGGAGCTATACTTGCTGTTGTGCTTTTCCGGGGATTAATAAAAAATAAGAAAGTGTACATGGCTCATGGAATAAATAGGACTGTATGAATAAATCGAGAAAAATTTAAATGTTGTTGTTATGTCATGTTATGTCGAAAACTAAGAACTGATTTGAATTATTTTACCTGCAGGGAGTGTACTATATATTCTAATTATATAATATTTAGGCACTATAGGCAGTGACTGGAATGGAAAGTGGAATCATAATCGGCCGAATTTAACAAACTTCACTACAAAACTGAACAAGAAACGTCGTTGCAAACCTAACAAAGGAACATAAAATATAGAAATCCGTCACATCATAAAGATAATACAATTAATATTGCAAACAAATACACAAAACCGGCACTGACTATTTTAAAAAATTACAGTCTGCAAGTGCACTGCGATAATAGTTTTTGCATTGGGTCCAACTTACTTGCAATTGGTTGTAGCAAGAACTAAATTAATAGTGAAGACATTTACCAAGTCTCGTGTTCAATAAAATAATACTTGAAGAACTATAATCATGGCCATATAATTACTTAATACAGATTTACCTAATTTTTTTCCATCCAGCCTTAGAAAATACGCAGATTACGAATACGAATCTCTTATGCATTAACAATGCATTTTTCTGGAAATTCACATAATGTAAACGTACATCTACTAATGCTAAGAAGCAAAAAGGTATGTGTCCAAAGAGTCCTTAATTGATGTGGTAGTCAATGCATTAAAAACTATAGCCAAATACATTTTATGGTGTTGCAGTTACATGTTACATCAACTAAATAGAAATTTATATGCATATTACGTAATTGATTGTGCGATGACTTGCATCTTGCATTCATTGTACAATGTTTTTTCAATCGTTTGGCAAGGTCAACCCTATCCCCTTATTTACACTTACACACAAGTCGACTGACTGAGTGAATTGTTAATATTATTCTTCAAAGCAACATGTAGATTCTATACCAATTCTCACGCCAGAAATTTTCTAGCCACCACCACCAGACATCTTACTGTCGACTTACTAAAAAGAAGGCTATATATAGGTAGTCGATAGTCGACTATCGGCTAGTGTTATGGTATGAACCGTATATCTCGAATTATAGTTAGACAGGGTGAAGTATTGTTTCACCATACACTTTGTGCAAAAAATTATTAGAAGTGTAATTTACATGTAAGTTTTGTTTTCGTGGCCAAAATTTCACGAAAATACAATAGTTCACCCCGTGGGGGGGGGGTGAACTATATCGAGGGGCGAATTAATTCGAGATATACGGTAACCTTCCTACAAATAATATGACATGGTGTGCTTGTATTAAATATTTCCATTTGTTTGCACGGTCTCAAGAGTAGGATTTTTAGACACAAGTAGATTATTTATCAATGTCTGATTGAAATTCAATAAAGTAAGAAAACCCAGCTAATATTAGTGCCCTTGCACTTCGCTTTCAGTTTCTGCTATAATTTAGAATGCAATTTTCCTCCAATACATCCAGGTAAACATCAGGTAATCAGGTATTTATACCCACAATAAATACAATTGTATGTTATAGTAGGTCTTTCATTGGAAATCAGTTTCATGTGCAATTGAATCTGTTATTCGTGGTGTTCGACAGTAAAGCAATATACCTAAATAGTTTGGGAGACTGACGGAAAGAATCATTGAGTTCAGGTGTAATCAATAAACATCATAGGAAATGGATAATTCAAGACTTTTTAACATTTTGAATTTCTAAATTTATTTTATTTAGTGATGCTGAACAATTTTAAACAAAGTATTTCCTTCTCCATTGTAAGTTAATTTATTGTTAGCTTATTCTTGCAATAATATTTCATCGCTCGCTATCCAGAAATACAAATAACCCTGTTTTAAACCTAACAAATAGGTCTTACAATTTTCAAAAACCTACATAGTTCTATTTTTATTTAAAGCAAACAAGTAACATGTAATATAGTTTTACTAACTTTATAAATTAAATTTATGCTTATTTTACTACACCCTGATCCCCGCATAATACATGTAATTGGGGGTCAGAAATATTAACTATTTAGCAATTACCTAACTAAGTCATTGGATATCATCTAGCTTTCATTCAGTTCGTAGAGTAGCAGAATATCTACAATCACATAGCTATGTACTATGTATTATCATATAAAACTACAATAAAAGTGAATCCAGTTATTCATCCGGAGAGAAAATGTCATCATAACTTGACAAGAAACTATTTCATTCACTCAGCACAAAAATAACAAAACATTTCATAGAAAATGATGTCTACGCACCTTTATACCTATAAAAATTCAATAAACCCACAAAACTCAGAGTTCAGAATTTTTGCGTTTTTGCGTAGGTACTATTAATTAATTAATATATGAGCGGTGAGCGGATACACTTGGCAGAAAACAATGAATTTACTGACAGTAGTGTAGTGTAAAAATCAGTAGGTATATTAATTATGCTCTCAAAGTATTGTAGATCTTTGAGGATTGAATGTCTGGAACTTAAACCGAGTTTTACGGAAAGAATGTTTGAAAATTTTCAATTTCTGTGGCACCGTAATTTTCACAGTTCAGTAAATTTCTCATCCTCTTCGGCATCTTCGGGTGAACTTATACTGACACAGTAACGAAGTATTTTTGAACGCATTCGGCTATACGTATTGTCAAAGGATATCACATCTGCAAAAATAAAAGGCATTTTTAGACAAAGTAAATAAAAATAATGTTCTCTAATTTTGTTGAATTTAATAATGATAATGATTTATTCATAATTTCGTTGAATTTATTTACATTTTCCAGGAGTGTCACAGATGACAGAACGAGTTTCCCTTCCTAAATGGGAATTAACCCTTTCGTACCCACATATCTCACGTTGTTTTCCATTATCGTCGCGGTACAAAGAAAATCCAATATCATAGTCCTGAGTCTCAAATGTAACGCTCAGAATTGATTTTGGCACTTCAATTTCGTGCTGCACATTTAGAGAGTCGCCTGCATTTACAGTAAATTGAGCCAGATTCTCACAATCATCATCGTAATCGGATTTTAAATCATTTCCGTTGCAGTTGATCCCATTTATTAGCTGTCACATAGTTAAACACAAGTTATGAAGCAATTAAGTATTTGCATAATATTACAAATTAAAAGTTTCAATTAATCATTACAAAATATAAAAGCTTGGATTTCTGATTGATTCAGTTTGAAAGAAATGTTTTTGAATATTGTATATTTTTAAAAGCCTATTTTCATTTATAATTTAAATTTTTTAGTCTCTAGGACCATTAACGATAGTGTGGTAATACGTTATTAATTGTTAAGAAAATTCACCTGACGAACACCACGATTTGGCTGCGTGCCTCCCAATTTTTCAGGAAGTTGGTCAGGATCCACTTGTTCTAAAACTGCCGGTATTAATTTTTTGGAATTAGGTCCATATATCTGAATTTTCCTAGCTGTATGTTCCGATAAAAATGGCTTTGCCAAGCCGAAAAGGATTGAAAAAATACTTGGAGCTGCAAGAAACAAAAATCAGTTAATCAATCCAGATATTTAGGCAATATTTTATGAAAAGTCAAATTTGTAATTGGAATTTTACCATTCATTATAATAGCGCAGTTAAGACATTCAGGATAATTGGCTTCAAATGCCCGTACACACCTCACAATGACTTCAACAACTAAAGTTGAAAAATCAGGATAATATTATTCATGGAATTCAATTTAAAAGATAATTTAAATACAAAAGGTCGTTGCTTGCCTGTACTAAACTGTAAGCGCTGTAAAATTATATGAAATTGGAGAGAAACGAAAATTACGTTCAATAGAAGTGAATTGCTTGAAAGAAAGTCCTTCCATGTCGCCAATGACGGTAGCTTGTTTAAAGGTTTTCCCATTTTTCGAATTGTCTTCCAGGACTTTGGAAACTTCTTCAAAATAGTAAAATACCAAACGAGCAGCTTCCTCCTTCATCCCCTTTTCAACAATTAATTTCCGAATATCCCATCTTCCATAATCAACCACAATAACTGCAATGTAATCAACAAACAAAATATAAATTACTTCATATTTACTACAGTTTATGAACTATAAACATAAAACGGTAACTATATATATAAGTTGTAATGTACATGAATCCTTGATTATGAAAATCTTTCACCAGCTTATATATTTACTGATAAAAGAATAGTTTTATTTTCCAGTCAATAAACCTCGATGATTTCATATTTTCATTTTTCTGTTTATTTGAAATAATAAATTAATTATATGGATATCGGACATAGAGCAACGACTTTGAAACCCGGTAGACCGTAGACAACGCGTGTTACCTACTTAAATATTCATTGCAAAAAATACAAATCTGTCATATTTATCAATGGTACAATCTGATTTACGTAATGTGGGTTTTCTTATCAAATCCACATCAAAGGTTCTAAGTTTATCATTATTTTAATACTACGAGACGAGGTACATACATCGTACATCTAAGTATCTTCTTGACTATAACTTATGGCATAAGACGAACCTAGCTACTTATTTATATTTCTAGACGACTAGACTGCAATTTGAAATGCTAATTCTCAGGAAAAATTTAAACAATTTTCTCATTCTCCAGTTTTATCGTCCTAACGCTGCAAGGCAGGCATACAATTCGTAATTCAATAATAACACAAAACCATAAAAACTTGTTCAATATTGCTCCAAACGGATAACAATTAATTAGCTGTTATGCTGTGCTTTTACTTTGCGAAATTCATCTTCAGACTGTCAGACAACAGACAGTACAGCATGAAACATATAATAATATATCACTTACACTTACAAGTAAAAGAAAAGCACGTTTGTATATTTACTATTTATAATAATATTTCTATAATAGTATGAAGCTGAAGAAACGTAGAAAAATAACACAATTGCATGAATATGATTATTTGGGAGTTGATTACAGGGAATATAATAACAACAAAATTATACAACACCTGCTCCACCGAATTTATCAACGCCGGATACTTCTACAACATATTCGTCTGTCAAAGCCTTCGGAGGAGGATTGTTCAAGATTGTGTCAATATCATTTTGATCTTTCCATTCCAAATTCTGAAAATATTAAAAAATTATTGTAAATGTAATGGAATTATTGATTATTGAATACAACAGTATAATATATAGGTATACCGGCATACGTATTTTTAATTTTTAATTATATCCTCGAAATTTTGTGACAGTAAATACCTTTCTAATCATGGACTCTGCTTTGGTTATATCTAGGTCTCGGGCTGGAATATAAAAATAAAAACATTATAAGCAAAAATAGTCCATACATCCGTTGTCTTTATTCTATTCTGATTTTAAATTTTAACATTCCCATTGTTGAACATTATTCTTAAAATACGTCAAATCATTTTCATTTCAATTTGGACATCCTACCGGTAGCTACCCCACTATACCTTACCCTTTGTTTGCACTTACTAAATGTATACTTGTGACTTTTTTAAGAAACAACTTTTTTGAGGATTTTCCAGATTTTCATTATTCATATCTGTATGTACATGACATGTACGATGTACATAATATATCATGCGTATATAGAGTAATTACGTCTGTAAACGATATCTTTTGTCAGAAATAGGGATAATAGGAGTGCCAATGTGAATTTTCTACTTGTTAAGAGCTTACGTATTATAATTACTATGTACATTTTCAAGTTCTTCGTTCCAGAGGCTTCTATTTCAATTTTTAACACATTTAGGTAGTTTATCGAGCAATGACTTTTTTAGTTAGTAATTTATGCAAGTCTCATTTTCCTATTTTCCTTACACAAAAGTACAATAATATGTAAGAAACACGTAATTGCACTTTGTTCATTATAATAACTATAGGTATGAGCATAAATCGTCGACGAAACAAGACGTAAAAGTAGGTACTTACTATCATGAATGGCTATTGTTATAAATTACTATCTCCTTTGCGTGGAAATATCGTAGAAAACATTTCTAGAAAAAGCAAGTAGATCTTGAAGTATACAATTTCTATGCGAAAACAAGTACAAAATAATCCATAATAATAAAAAAGGTTACAATTTTCTAGAACTAAAACCAAAAACAAACATTAATTTCATCTAATGACATGTTTTTAGAAAACAACCGATGCTGATAAAGAATAAGAACATTCGTACAATACATTTTTGTGTATTTGCTACAGATAAAATTTTAATGTGAAAACAGATTTCGTTGTAAAAGAAAATCGGCAGAGGTCGGAGAGGCAGGAAAAATCGAATTATGTAATTTTGAGATTACTAAATTAGTCTGCAAAGCACAACTTCTTTTTCTTTATGTTTTAAGGATGTATGAATCCAAACACCTAAACTTTTCTTATCTGTACCGTGTAAATATGCATGGCTATTCAAGTTTTTGATGCCTATTTTATATTTTAAGCCTAAGGCAGTTTTAGAGTTTATTTGCCAACTTATTTTGTGATTTTGCATGCCTGCATTTCCTTGCTCTGGAAATCAGGAAAAAACTTGAAATGGTTTTATTACCTCGGAGCCAACGAATGAGGTGTCTGTCTTGAAAGGTATCTCGGGTCAAATCCAAGTCGGAGAGACGTTTGCGAAACTGCAATAGAAAATGGGAATACAAGTTAATAAAATTGTATTTTCACTGTGTGAACATTAAGATAACAAGATCTCATCATATTATACACATTACATACAATGTCATGTAACAATGACGCAATGCATGTTTAATGATAGGTTTATATAATGGTATATAAGTTGAACCTAGGTAAATAAACCCCTACCTAACAAACAGGTATAGGTACCTTATTTTAAATGCTACATACCCAGTTCATGTTTACTGGTGTACTATTTTGATATTAGTTCGCAGCCTGAAACCACACCAGATGTTTCGGTCATAATTTGGGATGCTGTTTGCTTTCTTTGAATTCCTTCTGCGGAAACGGTAACTTCAGAATGCAAACCTTTACAGCGCGTAGTTCCACCTTTTCTCACATATCAACGTACATACATTACGGGTGTGTCTTTTATTTTGACTGGTAACTTTTATAGGGTGAAAATTCATGAATTGCCCATTCATCCATTTTAAGATTCAGTAGATTAACAGGTACACGGAAAATTGTATAACATTAGGAATGGAGTAATAAGATGTAATCACGTAACCAGTTAACCAGTTACATTAATTTTTCTTTGTTGATTTCGAAAGCGCTTTCCCATGAGTTTTGGGTTTCTCAGAGAAATATTCTAATTTACGGATTTTGATTTTGTCGGAAACGTAAGCCGGTATCATGCTGCGACCGATTCGAAAATATCCAGTTGAGAAAACAAAATGGGTCGCTACATATTGTTGTTTTCCTATTTTATGAAATCAACTTGCTCTATTCTTTACCGACGTAGGTAAATATATAAAACTAGTACTAACGACACAAAGAAATACATTCGAAGCTCCTTTCTCTAAAACTGAATAATATTTATAAACAATGAAGCATAGACTGGCCTATAATTTATGAGAAAGACAATGAGAGCTTTGTGCTATTTTTTGTATTCCAGAAAGATACCTAAACCAGTTTTCTTAGATGTGTACATGATATGATAATAGTGCATGGTGTGCATAGATGTTGATGTTACTACTTGCTCGTGCATTTTCTAAGGACCCACTACCAACCTCCCTGTTCGTGTCCGTCAAAACAGAATGGTTTTACAATAATGTTACTCATGTATTAATCATTGTCTCTATGAATCTACAATGATAGATTTCCGCTAACGATGTCACCTCAACATCCTGAGTGCATGAACTTTCTGATTTTCTTATGAATTTCTCGAGTCTTTCACTGAATTGTGTGAGCATAAGAATGACAAAAACAATCATATTCAAAGTAAATATGATTAGTAAAGTAACGTATTCTTTAAGCAGGAAGGAGGATGGGGAACGGGGATGCTCCCAGTGTAAACACCTTAGCCCCTTCCTTTTTTATACTTTTCAAGGAATTCATGAATCAAACAGTACCGAATGAAGAATATTCAGAAAGCACCTTAGTGCAATGATGCATTCGCTAAAACAATGCAAGTCAATCTTCAATCTACAATGATGTACAGTTTCCTATGTACCTACTGACTTTCAGACGCCAGTCTGTAATGAAGTTTCCGTGCGAGAATGAATTCACAGTCGTTTAGGTACCACTTTGCCATTAATTACGTAAATACACAAAAATAATAATAATATTCCCTGCTTTGCTAAATTCGTTCTATAAAAATTCATATGTGATCTATAAAAATTAATTCCCAATAAAAAATAAATGGAAACCACAACCGAATCAATAACGTCTGTAGCTCCCAATAATAAAATTGCTATTCAATTATCCTGAGAATGCTGACCCTACCTAACAAGTTTGCACGTTAAAAAATGAAGCTACTACATAACACAATAACTTGCATGAACAGAGATTACTTGGATTTGCATGGAATTAATGTACTGGGTACCTAATCATAATATAAGACGAAGAAATACATAAATGACATTTTCGTATAAACTTTGCCAAAGACAAGCCTGCCTGTACAGTTCATTTATCATTTATGTTTGTCTCAACCTTTCTTAATCTTAAATGAATTAATGAACTAATAAGGTTTAAAATCCAGAATTAAGAAATTACCTTGACCAAAATTTCCTGTTCTGCCTCTGTTGGTGGTTTAGCCATTTTCAAGCTATATCCAAAAACATACTTAATAGTATTATTATTTCCATATTTGTAAGTAAACTATAATAATATTGTATAATTGAAACAGGTAGATGTAATTGCATGAGGAATTAATATGACACAGATACCAAAAAGGGAAAGCCTCGACTTATTGACAAGAAAGGACATGAATTACGGAACTGCATTTCAAGTTTTACTATATATAAACATTAATAAAATGCAATTACTGTTTTATTTACTTGCTTACTTATTCTAAATACGAATGTCCAAAATCCAGGCACGAGCTTCAACGGAAAAACTGGATTTTCTTGTGGTCTAAAGCAATTAAACTGTTGGCTGTGTCCAAAAATAAATAAAAGAAAATCTGTTTCCAGCTCCCAGATTTCTAAATGAAAGCAGCTTTTACTACTTTTAATCTCTTGAGGTAAGCTAAGAATGAAAGGTACACCGGCACACAGTCCAGTAGTTGAATGGAAACGATAAGAACTTGGACTGGATTGAGATTAAGGCGAAACTTGAGACACGGTGAAAAAGGAACTGAAGCCGGTTTATGTATTGTGTTGCTCTGTGTCTGTTGGATGCTGAAATGCAACTGCTAAGATTCTGTGAAAACTGTCTGACTGCAACAAATGCTATTTTGCTTTTATGGTGTTGATTCAGTTCATGCAGAGAGTAGTTTATTAGCTAGAGTACCTACATACAGCTTCCAGAAGTCTTCTGCTTTTATGTTGCATGTTATACGAGTTACGTTTATTCTGTAAATGTAAAAAGCATCGGATAATGCTATAACCGCAATGAGGTCTACTACTCCCTTGTCCCTTGTATTTTCAGCTAAAAATGCATTGCATGTCTATAATACTAACCGCTTTTTGCTACAATAATGAGAATGACGTGTTTTGCGGCAATGTGTTTGACTTTATAAAACATAAATAATGCATATAGGGATATCCACACGTGTTTGAGCGTATACTTCGTCCTCTGGAGCCCAAACGGAGGCTAGCTCCTACGAAAGATCGGAAGTATGTACTGAAAACTGACTAAATAAGTAGTAATGAAACGACTCATTGCATGTCTAAATATTCATTATAATCATTCAATATAAAATGTCTAAATATTCATAGATAGATACTAGTTTATACGCTAAACAATACATCAGGTAATAATTAAAATGCCTCAATTTTCTGTGTCATGAATTTAAAGTAACTTTAGCATACGTTTTGCACTTCACGGGGTTACCTTCCTTTGCTATTTATTTCACTGTAATAAGTAGCTTTTTATGCTCTTTAAAAGATATTTTCGTGCAAATAAACTCTAGGTATTTTTATTATCGATAGCACAAAGTGGGGACTATTAAGAATGCATTTTTAATAATTGTAATTATAACTTATTTACCCACGCGAGGCTATAGTAATGGAAATACTTGGGACAAAATCCAAGCAAACTATCAGCAAAATGTACCGGATGAATTTTGAAGGTGAGTTTTCATATTGTAAGAATATTTTCCTCTTGTAATTATTGTATTGATTGATTGGTATTGGTGATATGATCTAGTGTATATTGTAGGATGCATAATGGTTTGACACTATTCCCTTTTCACATGGGTACCTATTCAAGAAGAATCCTCTTAGATGCAAAGATGCAATTATAGCTAATTATATCTAATACTGTATACAATGCGTATGTGTGTTGCTAACTATTTTAGGGATTTCTGCACGTCTATATTATTACCTCTTCCGATCATTCATTGGACTAAAAAATGTTTAATGACTTTTTCCTGCAGGTTTTCCTTCGACTAATAACAATAATTTTAGCCATAATATGATAAAAAGAATCTGCCTGAAAACAATCACTGTACAGACGTAGGCACTTTTTTTTTACTGGAAACCCTTATACCCAGACTTCAAAGCTGCGAAACTCGGAATCATCAATTGAAAACAAAGATTTCACATGCTTGTTATGTTGTGAATCTGGAATAAATTATGGGGTTTTGGATTTTATTGCATAAATTATTATTGTTAGTAGTAGTACCTGTCTGCCAGATGAAGATGAGTTTGTTTCCTGTGAGTTTCCGGCTAATTGGACTGAAGTTATGTATTTACTGATAACAATGTATTTATTTAATTTTTAATGACTTGAGAACAAATCTTGCTTTTATATAATGTGATGAATTGTGATGAGAATAAGTATTTATTATTTTGCATTTATGAATTCCCTTATTTACTTAAATCCTCGTGAAACACCAATTAATAAGAATTACCTATGCTAAATACAATGCAACGGGAAGATTTAGTGGATTTGGCAGCAAAAATTGTTTTTCAGTTCAATTTTTGTTTGTTAAATGTAAAGTGTGTATCATGGGGTATTTTTTTTTGTATTTGTCACTTACGTGTAAGATGTCAATAAAAAATTTGGGCTCAGCCACAAATTAGTATTATATTATGTGCAGTTGCAGGTGTATCGAAGATTCTTATAACTTGGATGCATTGGAAATGGATAGATAGGTGGATAGTCTAAACCACTTTGGTGTTGTTTTGATTTCTGATGTGAATGAATTAAACAGAGGACAAGTTGTTTTTAAAAATGCAAGAATGCAACGAGTATCTGACTGAGCTCAGTTGTTCTGAAAAAAAAAGCTAACTGGTTTCATTCCAAAAAACTTGCCTCACAAAGTCGCGATTGAAAACAAAACTAAGGACCAGTTTTCATTTTTCATCCTCCTCAAATCATGCCACAGTGTTCCGGGTATTTTGCTTAAGCATAAAAACAGCATATAGATAGGTACCTACTTAGATTTTAGATTTACATTTTGGTGATAGCATTATCCCTTTAAAACTCAGACATTATAAGGAGATTAATGAATGAGACTTGAATTGAAAAACAGAAATCGAACACAAGGCGATCAACGATTTCTTAAGTACCTACATCCTACATGCATACACTTGATCTTCAATGCCAGTGTTTCTTACAGTTACATCTGAGATTTTCCTATAGTGAAATAAGTTGAATCTTGTCTAATTCATTCCTTCAACGTACATTTCTTCCGAACTTTTGTAACTTGACACTTGACAATCGTACTGCCTGATAAATATTTTATGATGACAATTTGCATAATATTGTTTGTTTACATTTTATAGTTGAGTGAGTGTTGTCTCTGTGATTAGCATGTAGTATTCCCATATTCCCTTTTGACATGCAAAATTAGCATTTTGTTTGGATTCAATCTTAATATTAACATGTCTCGTGACCAAGTTCAGGGTAAAAAGCATTTTCTTAAAAAATACAAAATAGAAAATATAATTTATATTGTAACTTAACGAGTTACGTTACAAACACAGACAGGTGCGCAGACTTAACTTTTAAGTGCGAAATATATATGGAAATTATGTTTACACAATTCACACCACGATAAGTCTGTGCTATTAAATTACCAAGACCATGACGTGTTAGACCAAAAATAAATGAAAATATGCGAAACAACAAGTTATAAAATAACTACACCTATAATATTACTTGCACAATTTCACAGGAAAAAAAAAGATATAAAAAAACTTGTTTCCAATATTTCAACATGTGAGTCCAATTTCAAAAATAACAAAAATGTTTTAATATTCCGGAAAGGAGTACTACGTATTGTTAGGAATGAGGACTTTCGGGGTTCTCCCAAAATGGAAAAAAGGAGATATCTTTCGTAAAATAATATCTACCAAAATGTTAAGTTCATTTTCAATGCATTTTCTGCCAAAAATGGAAAATATTTTCGCGTTAATATGAGGGAATCATGAAATGATTCAATGTTGCCCTCCCAGAAACTAAGTTTTGTATACTATGTATTTAGCTATGTATTTAGTAGCATGCACAAACAATTTGTTTTATTAATTCTTATAGGAAACATGTCAAAAAGGGCTTCAAATATTTATACCTCTTTTATAAAAAAAAACTCTTGCGTTACGATGATCTGAAAACTCCATGTACCAATTAATACTAATTTTTATAATTTATTTGTTCATCAATTGTCTGGGCAGAGTGAGCACTAAGTGAAGGTCATAAAGATTATATAGTTATGAAATGACAGAGAATTGTATTGTAAATGAACTAATTTGAGTATGCTACTCACATCGCCAAGATATTTTAGAAAAAATGATACGTGAGATTTTGTTTTTACTGGAAATGGTACACGGTATTACCCTTTATTGTCTTTAGTATAAAGCCGCAGCATGCAATTTCGGTTTTTTAGTTTTGTTACCTTTTCACTTGAATCAATAAAGCAGACTGGTAACAATGAGTATATACTTTGTGGTTCTGGAAAGAATATGCTAATTTGCTACAACAGATAAAAAATCCACAGATAAAAAATCCGTAGATAAATGAACTACGAAAATTGTTCACGGAACCAGTACATGACCCTGATTGCCCAATATTTTCTTAATTGCATATTAGTATAGAAGCCAAAAGTTTACTCTTGGTTTGAAAAATTTGGTTCTTGATAAGCCCTTTGCATCTCTGTGTTCATTTCATATGATTGAGAAATACTTTCGTACAACCGGGATTACAAGAACTGCCTGAAGATCACAAATGAATGTTAATAAAAAAATGATTCCCCAATCCGGTTTTCCCAAAGTATATACAAACTCAAAGGGGTATAAAAGCCTACTGATTAACATTGCATAGTGCATTGCATAAGTTGCATACTATGCCAGTAGTGTGTTACAAATCTTTGAAGAATTCACAATAAATTTCCTCATGAGGGTGTATTAACCACATATGGATAATTTTTTTCTAACATTCTCCTCCTGGCCTGATTAACATCTGATGCAATGATTTTTACATACAATTTTCCCGTGTGCTCGTTATTTGATGTTAATGAAGCACATAATAATTATATTATTTTTTTAAAGCTAAGTGTTGGGTTTGTCTACAGTCTAGACCTTTTTGCTAAAAACTACTCGGTCCATGATAAATGACAACGGAGATAAATTGCTATTTATGAACTACAAATAAATAAAAATATGCTTTACGATTGCTAATTATATATGCAAGTTATTTTTAATCAGTAAACTTCACAATTTTCAAAAAAAGTTGTATTTGTGATAAAAGTGCATGCATGAATGACGACTATTTGTAAGTATGCGTAAACTGCACCTTTCATTGTACGAAATGAAAGATTGGGGTTTTTTTGCCATCACTAATGGTAAGAGTCATATGTATATGCCAAAAATGTTTTAATTTCTTAATTTCATATATGTACGTATTATTATTACCGATATAGCGAAACATCAAAAAATATATACACAAAGAATTCATAACAAGATAATATAATTTTATACACATAGCTTAGTGCACTCTATGCACTTAATAATTAATTTAGAGGTACACTACACCTATAAATAATACGCATTGGTGCTAGCTAGCAAATAATATTATTACATCATGTTGTACTATTATAATTATATTATTACTAATTATTATTACCTTTACCTATCTATTTACAGATAGGTACAAGTTGGAAATGCCATAATATAAAGTAGTACTTGATGCATATAAAGAAAAGGAATGAAGACAAATGTAAAGTCGTATTTATCTTATTGTATATAGTATACCTATTTTCGTTTAGAAATAAGTATAACAAATATGACAAAGGATAAATTCTTACTGGCCAATGCTTTAAAAAAGTAGCATTCCTATATATAATGACAGCCACACCACTCTGATACTACAATAATAAGCAATTCTCAAAATCGGAAAGTCTTTGTTTTACAGGAATGTAGATTGATACTGATCTTCGAAACTATTGACAGCTTCCATTAAGGTCACTTTGTACTGCAGCACCTTAGATCTCAATCGGCTGTAGGTGTTGTCAAAAATAATGGTATCTAAATTCGTGAGAGTTTAGAATGAAACAATCAGCCAATTTTTTATACACTCGATTAATATTGAAAATTATTTTAGGTAAAAGATTTCGATATATAATTATTACATTTGCCACAGTTTCTGCAGAGCACTGTTCCCGTTTGAGGTTCCTTTTGAGTGTCCATTCGTTCGTATGGAACTATTTCATTCTTATCTTCGAAAAGGACTGAGTAACCAATGTCGTAGCCATCTGTCTTAAATGTCCACCTAAACAATAAGTTTTTTTTCTTAATTTATGCTCAACGCTCAACTATTAATACTAGACTAATTTCTTTGAATAGTACACCTTTCATGATATGATCCTGTGTCTTTTTCATGATTATAATCTCAATCTAATTAAAATATTATGCAAGAAAGCAATATTATTATAATTCATAATTCTTACGCTATGGCAGTTCCTGGTTCTTCTACATCATAATCTAATTTGAATTTCTTTCCAGCTGCTATTTTGACTTGGAGGAATTCGTCAAACTCTTTTTGCTGAACAATCTTTTTCTCATTTAGATATCTAGTTACTCCCCCTTTTTCTTCATTAAAGAACTGATTATTTAAAAAAAATTCAAAAAATTATTTAAATACTTACACTTAGAAGTTTTAATTACAATACTACTGAAAATTGTTAACTTTGTCAATATACACTAATGGAAGAAACACTTGTGCCTCCGAGTCGCTTTGGAACTTGACTAGGATCCACGATTTCGAAGAGTTTTGGTTTCCAGTCGCTTTCGGTAGTGCTTATCGTAACTTTCCCCAAAGTTCGGGAATTTAGCAGAGGTTTTATTGCAGAAAATATTATCGAAAATGGTCTTGGTGCTTTGAAAATAAAATAGCAAGCCCTTATTCATACATCATAAATATTTTTCCAAAATTAATGTGGGGAATTGTTTAAATATTAATTACCATCTATAATAAATGCAGCTTTAAGTCGTTCTGGATGGTTTGCTAGAATACAGAATTTATTTAAATGAAATAAAACAACTTATTTGTACGTTTTCTTCACTTTTTTAGAAAGAATTCCTTTAACTTTACCTTCGAAACGTTTAACAGTCTCTAAAACAGCGTCCACGGCTATAACAGTACAATGTAAAACATTAATTAATCTCCTTCAAGCTAACGATCTTATTAATTTGGTCCATTGCCCCACACTAATTAATATTACAAATACGTAGTACCTGCATAAGACCTATACTACATCTACATTATCATAATCAATATTGTTTCCTTTTTACTAATGTAACAATTATTATTAATTACACAGTGCTTACCTTGAATTGAGCTCATTTGTCTGAAAGCTTGTAAGTTGTCGGGAAGGAAAACAGCTACAAATTGGGTAATTGGTGTATTATTATTGGTAGTACTCAGGGCCATTGTTTTCAGTACTTTCATGAAAATCTGATCCACATATTTTATGTAATTTGGCTTTTCCTTCAGGTCACAAATTTTTCGAACATCCCAAATCCCAAATGGAACGATGAATATTGGGCAGCCTTGTTTTTTTATGAAAAGTTATGAGATAATGTCATAATGTTATACAATGATTAAATCATGAGGAACGACATTACCTTGTCTATCGTAGCCCGAGAGTTCAAAAGGACATTCATCATGAAAGAATTTTGGAGGCTCCCACGACAAAATTTTATCCATATCATTGTCAATAGTCCAAGCTATATGCTATAATTGAAAATCGCATGCATTATACAAATGACTCCTGATAACGACTTTTTTATCCTGTTTTCTACTATTCATTTTACCTTTCTGAACATATCCTCAGCCTTATTCAGGTTAAAATCTCTGGCTAAAGTCAAGGAATCATAAAATTAAAATATTGTTATATCACTTGAAAATATATTCTTACAATAATATTATGTAAAACAAAAGATGGGAACATATACATGTACCTAGGTATAATTATAAATGCTTAAAAAAACATGTTTTTCTTACCTCTTAAAAACCTTACAAGATCCATATCACTTTGCTTTTCATCTTCCAGATTCAAATCTTTTATATTTTCTCTGAACTTTTGTAAGAAATAAACACATATACTTTTAAAATATCTTGAGAAGAACACAAAAAATTGAATAAAAATTATTATGTTAAAAAGAATTTAGAGTTTATAATAATTATACGCCAATACCTTTACAACAAGTTCTCTTTCATGGGAAGATGGTAGGGCCATAATTCTAAAAGTATGAAAATTAAAAAAATCTTTTTACACCCCGAAATCAGCAGCACCGTAGATATGTATCTGTAAATATTGAAAAACTTTTACAAACTGCTGCCATTTGCAGGAAATTCACTTGGAATGGTGAATGGAAAGACTACCCAATAAACTAGAGCACTAACCGTTCGTTAAAACCAATCTATACTTAGATTTACTGTGGAATAAAACGCAGCAGTGATGAAACAAGGAAAATGCATGAAAATATTTTGGTGTTGAAGGAACTGTATAAAATATGTGTAGTAGTCCGAGTTAGGTCTGTATGCTATAACTGTTTATCTTTGTTGAAAAATGGGTGTATTGCTGTATCGACTTATCGAGTATTGACTACCTTTAAATTACAGCATGTACGTAGGTACCTAAACAATTTTCTGAAGAAATAATTTTAAAGATACTGCATGTACAAATGTAAATATGGATATATGTATACTTAAGTACCGGTTTCTTTGGCAGACGACCTTTCTTCTACAAGAATATTCTGCTCCACCAATGTAATCATCACAGTCGACGAAGCCCAATGTGCCTTTGGATGACCATGAACCAAGGCCAATAGCATATAGCTTGTTAATCTATTACTACAAACCTACCTAGGTATGCACAATAGCCTATGCTGTATCCTTAGCATTACATATAACTTCTTTGCTTCACTGGTAATATTATTATTGCTTGTATCTGTTGTCTTAAGCGTATTCTCATAATAAATATGTACACAATTACAGTACGTAGTACGTAATACGTACTAAGAAATGAAAATAATATTATTATATTATGCACTTGCACATTTATTACATTGTTAGCCATAGGCATGTATAGTCCTTGGGCATGTATTATAAATAAATGCAAAAAATTATTTATTTACTTACCTACTTGATTTCCATGCAACAATGGAAAAGGTCTCTCTAGCACACACCTATAAGTCCTATACTATAGAGTTGTATCCTCGCATTTCATTTGTTGCATCTCTTGTCCATTCGTCAATGCCTGCATAAGGTATAATAATATGTTGTGATCAATAACTAAAAATAGTTGATACTTTATAACTAAAAATAGTGTTTTTGGGGTTATTAATGTTCTCCAGTTAAGTATGATGTATGATGACATGATTAAAGGGACAATCCATGGGATTTGAAAATTTCAGATGACTATCAAAACTGCCGTGTCACATGTTTTGCATTTTTTTGAATAACTTCCAGAATTCTTG
>JABASI010002880.1:0-18128 GCA_019776505.1 Tomocerus nigrus | reverse complement strand
AATAAAGATAGGAAAAGCGCATAGCACCTTTTTCTAAAAATCACATTCAGTCAAGTGTAAAGTGTAACAGAGCCATCCATACCTACAGACATTTTCATTACACTTCCTAACTTCATGTATACACACTAATGATAGTGACAGTGACTAACACAAGACAAACAATAAACTAGTAAACCTCATCAAAAAGATCTGGAAACAACACAGCCGACTGGTGCTTGGTACCTACGTAATAATTGCAAACTATTTATGATACGCATGAATTAAGAGTATCAAATCGTTTCTAAATTGTTCTCTAATGTACATCCATAGTACTTAGTTTTATTTTAGTCAGAATTTTAATGTGTAATGAAAAGGAGTACAATATTAAAACTTCTCATTCTAGAATACAATTTCTGGTTCTATTATTTACGTAATGAAATGAATCAAGTTTCTTTGCTAGCATAAGTACATAGAAATGCTTCTACAGAATTACCTACGTGCGTGGGTGGAATTAAATTGAAAGTTGATCTGCAAACTTTAATTAAATGTAGGTAGGTACCAATGAGAATGGTATGGGGCTATGTAGGTGTCTGAGTGTCTGCCCAAGAAGTTTACGCAAGTATGAAATTTAATAATGTATGGAAACTAATGATAGTTATAATTTTTGGAGCTGTATGTAAGTATTGAGTTATATTAAATAATATCACGATAACCATGCAGTAATTGAAAGTAGAGTAGTTTGAATTGACTACTATGCTGGATAGTTGGTGTTGGTAGCTACTGAGGAGACTCCCACGCAATATGTAAATAGACATGATCTTTGTTCATACTCGACCAATCTACACTTGTTTCTATATGTTGGGAAAATTAAAATTACAATTAACTTTTAATGTAAATTGTAATGCGATAAAAGGACGGATATGTTNTGTTATGTTATGTTATGTTACGGTTTTATTGACAGATTAATTAACTGTTTGCACAGTTTTCTTCCATTATTGTCATTCTAACTTCTACAGTAAATCAAAAAGAAAATCAAATCAAATTTTATGTTTAGACAAATCAGTCAAACATGTATAACATTGGTGAAATGTCTTTATCCTGGTCCTTATACAACAAAATTCTTAGTCTTTTCGGCGAGCTAATATGTGTCCTCTGATCCTTTCGTCAAAAGTTGTGTAGATTTCCGTGCGTTGGATTTGTAGAGGTAACTCATTCCACTGTTTTGCACTGCGATGGCAGAAGGAGTTTTGTCCGAATTTAGTATTTAACATTGACGTGTCCAAATTCAAGTTGCTTCTTAGCTGCCTTACTGGATTCAGCTTTTTGTAGTCTTGTTGGATGTCATAAATCAATAATGAGTGAGTGGTAGCACATATTACATTCCTAAAGACGAATTGCAAGGTGTATAAATCTCGTCTCTCACATGTTGTCATAATGTCCAGATTCTCTATACTTTCCCATTTACTTTTACTATTGCTTTGTGTCGTATTTCCAGTTACTACTTTTGCCAATTTGAAAATTACACTGTCGAATTTAGCTATCCTTGAAGGACATAAGTTGCCCCATATTGGTAGACAATAGTCAATTACAGATAACACCAATGAATTTGCAAATACTTTAACCTGATCTGTATTGAAGAATCTCTTATATTTAAATATCATTTTGCTTCTATTCTTAATTTTAGCTAACACAGTGTCTGCTTGCTTGTGCCAATTTAGCTTATCGTCTAAGTGAACACCTAAATATAGAAAGCATTCTACTCGTTCAATTAATTGGTCTTGTACTAAAAAGTTTAAATCTGGCACTTTAGCCATGTACGGAGAATGATATATTACATATTTAGTCTTTGAAGTATTGAGTTCCAAACCATTTTCTTTCCCCCAGGATATGATGGCACAAAGATCAATTTGAACAAATGCCTCAGCCTGCTTTACATTTTGGGACGAATAGTAAAGAGCTACATCATCTGCATACATGCAGCATTTGCAGAATATTGGTATTATTGGCAAGTCATTGATAAATATTGAGAATAAAAGTCCTGACATACAACTTCCTTGAGGTGTGCCTAAAGTCAGAGTTTTTTGATTGGAGATTGTGTTGTCGACTTTAACCCTTATGCTTCTTTGGTGTAAATAAGATAATAGCCAATAATTGATGTTTCCATCAATTCCAACACTTCTTAATTTCTCACTGTAGTTATTTTCAATTAAAATAGAGTCAAACGCACGCTTCCAATCTATAAAAACAACAATTGTATATTTTTTAGACTCTCCAGCTTTGAATATATCATTTGTTAGTCGGGCGATTGCTGTGAATGTTGAAAATCCTTTCCTGAATCCATGTTGTTGCGGGGCCATAGTGCAATTGTTAGTTATATGTCTTTTTAATTTCACGTACACAAGTTTTTCTATGATTTTTGATATAGAGCATAATATGGATATCGGCCTATAATTATTTGCTTCGTGCTTGGCTCCTTTCTGTTTGTATATTGGTATTACAATTGCTTGCTTATAGAGTTCAGGGAATTTGTTTTCCAATAGTGACCTGTTTATTAATGTAGTTAACACTGGAGCAATTTCTACGGATATCATTTGAAGGAATACCATTGGTATTCCATCTATTCCTACTGGTTTGTTTTTCGCTGCTGACTCAATTCCATATCTTAATTCTTCTTCTTCAAATGTAATTTCGGACAGTAATTTGCTTTTGCTAATATTAGTGTAATCATCACTAATAGCACATTTTGGCTTCCGTTGTACCGCATCAATGGAGAATGCAGCACAAAAAACATCTGCTATTTCCATTTCGTTAGTCACTTTCTGTTGAGATTCCAGTATATAGTCTATTTTGCACTTAGTTTTGTAGTTCCTCCCTGTTTCTTCGTTAAGTAATCTCCAAGATTCTTTACTTTTATTTTCACTGTTCTCTATTTGGTTACATATAGATTTGGCTTTTAACTTGTCTTTGCAACTGTTTATTTCATTTCGAAGAATCCGGTATTTCTTCCACTGTTCTTCATCGTCACTTACATTTGCCAGTTTTTTAAGCTTGTCTCGTTCAGAGCAAAGTTGGACATATTCTTTTGTCATCCATTTGGGTTTTTTAACTTTGACTTTCACAAATTTTTCTGGCACAGATGTTTGATATAAAAAAGTTAAAATATAGTTGAAAACATAAAAAGCTCGGTCTACATTTGGGCAAAAGTCAATTATCCACCATGGAGCTTCTTTTGCATTCTTCTTTAATTTATCTTGGTCCACGTTTTTGAATTGACGTATGCACTTTATCTGGCACTGATTGTTCTCTCTGGCTTTTTTCCTAATGACATAGATTATTTCGTGGTCCGCAATTCCATTTACAATGTTACCACTGTCAAGTATATGCTTTGTGTTACATGCTATAATGTCTAGTAGCGATTTTGATGTGGCCGTTACTCGGGTGGGTTTAGTTATTATTTGAGATAGATTCTGTCTTAAAAATATTGATTTAAGCTTTCTGGTGTCAGATTCATATGGTTTTAGATAGTCAATGTTCAAGTCACCAATAACGTACAGTTCACCTTTGCTAAGCTCAATCTCATTTTCTAGATGTGTGAAGAAGGAAGAAGGAGTGTAATCCGGACGGTAGATTACCATTAGGGTAAGAGGTTGGAGGAATTTTTGTTTTATGGTTATTTTGGAAATTTCGGCAGGGTATTGAATTTGGGAATCGTGTTCTTCTACCTGCCACGTGTCTTTAATAAATATCAATATTCCACCTCCAGTTATTTTCTCTTGTAGCTTTCTATCCTTTCTCACGATTTGATATCCTGGTATTTGGTATTCATTCATATCATGATTTGCGTTCAGCCAGGTTTCTGTGATTGCAAGTACGTCAAACGCGTGTTCATTTATTAGTACTCTTATGTCATCCTTTTTGCTCTTCGATTTAATGTCACGAACATTTATGTAGAACTGCTGCAGATAAATCATTTTCGCTCTCCTAAACTGAGTTCTGATTATCAGTTTATTCCTACTAGTTGTTTTCCAAAAGAAATCTATTTTACGCTTGTGAGGAGTGATTATTTTAAGCCATTTAACTGTGGAATACATGTAGAAAAAGCAAAAATAGAAATAGAGCATAACCGACAAACCCACATGTACAATTACAGGGAAATATAACAAGAATATCATAATGCGAACAAAAACGGCATTTTTGTATTCAGGTGCCATAAATGCCAAGATGGGATCCAGTGGATGTAATCCTTGATAGGTCATTAACAAGAGAAAGGCTGTTACGGCTGAAAGCGCCACGGCAATGGAAGCCCGACTCAAAGCAGACATAAATACTATCATTGGACCATATTTCTTGGATCCTTTTGTTTCTAAAAAAATATTAAAATAGGTAAAACATTTTTTGGCCATGGAAATACATATAAAATATACAAATAAATACGTTTACCAACAACTCAATGTTAGTATACAAAGGGAAAAATCAGAATTTTTTTAATACATGACTTACGTCTGAGGAGCCAATCATTATGAAACATGCAATTAAGCAGTTGAATGTAATCTTGTCTGTACAATAGCATTGGAAGGCACATTACACAACCGCAAAACGGAGTTAACGTATAGTAAATTAACATCATAATTTCAAACGGAGAAAGAAGTGCCTTTTCCATAAAGAGTTGTTCTAGCAGCAAGAATAAGTTTTGGAAAATAACAGCTACAAATACTATTAGCGACGTGTACCAGCAATAAAGGTGAACTTTGCTTTTCTCTGCAGTAAATGTGAAACTTCGCTCGTCGAAAGCCATTGGACTGTATTTCAAAACTTTGCAAAGTTTGCAATATTTTGCAAATTCGGTTCTCATAGTTTTGGAACTCATTTTGTCCGTACTGTCTTATTGTATAACCAGACGGTCGAACTGCAATAGAAAACTAGCAAGAGTCCCCGTTTTATATCCCAATTTTGACGTTAGGTGAATTAACGTTGCGAACTTTGGTGGTATATATTTAATATTTCCTAACGTAATCGATCATTTTGAAAGAAATGAGAATTTTGTATTGTATTGCGATTTAAAGTTACACCTTTGTGTGTATTTGTTTCGTAATATCCAACAATACCATAAAGCTACCATAAACTATCATCGTCGACATTCAGAACTGATTCATATCTTTCAATAAACTTATAATCAAGGGGATCGAATAGGAACCTCAGCGATGTCATGCAGTGAGTCTTAAAATTGGCAGTCTTATCCTTGGGAACTATATTAGTATCATTTTTCGCCTGTTTTACATTTGTTTTGTTTGAGCAAGCAGATGACCTTCTCATGACAAATTTTTATCATTCAATGTCAAGTAAGTCGTTCATTTTTGATTGCATCATAGGAGCATACCACGAAATGCTTCGTGATTCACTCTTCCAAGAACTATTACCTATATACATATAAGATTAAATGTAAATCTGGCCTATGCAGTTTTTGATAGCCATAAAACAGGAATCACATAGTTTGTCTGTTATCATTTCTAAGTAAGTATACATATAATATAAGTATAGATAAGTCTGTTTTGTTTCTTGCGAAACAACTTTGAAAAACAGTGATAGTACCATGTCTTATTAAATTTACAAATATACTTGCCATGCAGATATAATTATTTTTTGAGGACAAAGACAATCAGTAATATCAGCAGCCACTTTCAAAAATAGACCACACGTCGCCGAAGGATTCAGATTGTATAGCACCAGCGCGGATATACCGACCTTAAAATTGTAAAATTTCGTTGTCTCTGTAGAGATAACCGGTGGGTAACATAGGATATGCTGCAATGATTTAGAAAGCCAATATTTGCGACTGTTATTAAGACCATTTGTAAAATTGCCTAATTTTTTAAAATATACAAAATGGCAGTAAATAGTATTGTACAATAATATTATTGCAAACTTGTAAAGTGGACTATTGTCAAAATTCTTGCACCAATTTTAGCAATTTTCAGTTGTCCATGCACCACACATATCAATCATACACACACCCCACATCTTTTTCTCCAGCAACGCATAGTAATTACTGCGAGACTATCAGAATTGTAATCCAGTTGTTTCATATAGCGATGGTTAATTCAACGAAAATAATACACAATTATTTTACGTCTTTTCTTCTGTCTACATTTCTGTGATTTACAAAGATTAAAAATCTGCTACAAAAGTGAAGGTGCCATAAAATGAAGGGACATATTAGAAATAATGTTCCCGCCTCCCCACAAACATGCTTTCAAATTTAGTAATACGAATTTGTTTCTAGGAAGATGATTGTAATAGGAAGGAACCAATACTGTCAATACTACTCGCAATTATACAGCAACTTCTACGAGCATACCATATAATACCTACTTAGGTATTTAAGAATACAATGATAGCATGTGTGAGGAAAGCTGATCATTGCTACCGGCTTCCAATCACACTTATTAAAATATTCTTAATGAGGAAATAATCAAATTTCTAAATCAAGACGGCTAATTAATAGTCTTGAAATTATTCCCTTCACATTAGGAAGCATATCATTTAATAGTTAAATATTTCACCAATTACACAAAATTCGTTGAGCTTAGGTGCTATATGTACACGAAAAGCTGATAATGCTGCTATGTACTATATTATTATGTTACGTTGGTTTATTTATTAGTTCAAGGTTTCCGGTCACTATACTGGCCCTTGTCACATTATTACTACTGGTTTTATTATTATTATTCCAGTGTTACGCAATTTAGATGTTGATAATGCTGCTGTGCGCAGACGATCTTTATCTAATTTACTAACAAGCCTTCACATAATCCTCCTTTGATTGTGAAACAAATGCCCTACAACTAAAACAAATAACTAATTTCAACACATAAAAATGACCCTCATTACAATGTTTACTACTTCATTTCTATTTGTTTAATTTCAGTAATATTTCCGTACACAATGACTACGCTTTGAATGCCTGCATAATTAATTTTCCCACATTTTGCGTATAGGTATGCATGAATGCATAATGAGAATAATGACTATATACCTATATTATACGGAAACATTAAATTGTGTATAACTGCAACCGCAGAGAAGAAAAAGTCGACTGAATAAACCCACTGGAAATTGTGATGTGATAAACGTGATAACACATTATATCGCTTTTTTGTATCAATTTGGTGTTAGTTATAATATTGCATACTTTAACAAGAAATTAATTTCTGCTATGGCTTGCAAAACAAAGTTTCAGTTCTAATTGTAGTGGGTATGAAATAATATTTAATTTGAATGTAAATCTAATGCCATTACTATAAAGTAAATTCCATATATCATACAAAAGTATTTATTCTATTATTCCTTACTGAGAATATCTTGTAGTTATTAAGATAATAAAATTACTCATAACAATAGCGTATCATATTTCATACCTATTTGTCTAGGCAACTGCATAACATATTAATCCAGATTGTTTAGATCTGAGCAATGGTAAACATGCAGTTATTATAGGCACATTGGTACATATTACTCCATTATTGGCATTGGGAATTTAGTATCTGAAAATTGTTTATTGCCTCTATTTTCTGTATTCGTATATACACATGCAATTCAAATTAGTATTTGTATTCTTCACTGTTCAGATTCGTATTTGCATTTTCAAATTAGTATTTCCAATGTTTAAATTATTTAGGTACCTTAGTCACCTAGTATTATAGGTATTCGCATTCATTGTGAAAGAAAAACTTTGATTTTTCAACTATTCAAATTGGTATTTCAGGAATTCATATTGTTGTTAAAGGAATTGTTCTCAAAGAGTTTATTATCATAATACCCAAAGTGACTAACATATTATATAAAAAATCACATCATTTCTGCGGTTCTGCCTGATAGCACTAGAAGCGATAATATCAAGTCCAGGCTCTCAACTCCCCTGACTTATATTTATGTTCATAAAAATCCCAAAAACAGAAACGTGGAATATATATCCAACAATTCACAGATTAGCGATAGCAAGGCGAAAAGAAATATTCGTCATTATTGACGAAGAGCGAGCAATTACAATTCAGAGTCAAATACTCTGAATAAAATTTTCTTTTGAATTGTAAGACACCTATAAAATAAAGATAACATATAGGGGTAGATGTGACGAGTAACTTTAGTAATGCCTGTCTAACCACGCGCAATCGGTACTACGGTGCACAGAAATTTTACGAATGCGAAATCAAGTACCTATGTATAAATACTATAAAATTGCAAAAATCGTAACAGCAAAAATTAATAACTGAAACAAAATTGATTAGAAAAGTTGCAATATTATGTAATAAAGAGTATATAAAAGTTTTTAAAATTCTGTTCAGAGTTTTGATTCAAGATTACTGTTTTCTTCTGATAATTATTGAATAAAGTGGCCATTCATGCTAAATACGGCAATAAAAAACTATTTAAACTCCTTTTCATATTTTTATATCGCAACATGTGGTGCTACTTTAATAGTAATAATAACTAGTAGGTACAATAATTAACAGACAATCAAACCGAAATGATGACCTATATAGATGTACCTTTCATTATTCTATAATGGGGAATGAAATCTCACCACCAATGAAATAATATCTTTGATCCATTTTCGGGAAAGGTATACAAAAAAATGAAAGCATGAAAGACTTTACGAATTTCGAGAAAATTGTTCTGTCATGAACTGTATAAATCGATATTTACTAGAAGTTAAATAAAATCGACTAATACTTAACACAATACGCTTGAGAATTTAAAACAAATTAGACAAACAAATAACTTTTTGTTCTATTTAACACCCAACATTTTTAATTCTAATATTGAGAAATTTAAAATATTCTTTAAAAGGCATTTTTATTTAAATTTAAAAAAAATAAAAAAAATTACGTATTAAATAATATTTATTAAATAAAATTAAATAAATATTTAAACTTAAATCTTTTAAAGACAATTTTCAATTCGATAGCAATGAATCTCTCATCCCGAATTAAGTAAAAATGATAAAAGCCTAGCGTAATAATAATTACGTGACTTGGGGTTTCCAAAGTCAGTAGGTAGGTACATAATTTAGCTCAAACAATACTAACTCTTCTTTCTTCCCCGTTACTTTTCTGATATTAAAATTCTAATGAATCGTTGTTTTTTATATACATATACGTATTATATAGGTATATACATAAGGTAATTAGGTAATAGTTACTTCCAAGTTCCAACCATAGAATGTGATTTGACTAATTCGGATAGAGCTTCTAGAGTAATTCGAACGAAATCGTTTGGGCTACATTCTTATCAATTTGGTTGGGTGGGGCGAAGTGAAAATCGTCAAAGGCTAAGTACGTTAACAACTAAGTTTATCCATAGTGAGCGTTTACTTGCATTGCTACTTCTACTAATTGCCAATTTATAATTTTGAATCCCAAATTATTTGTAATTAATATGCGTTTAGTATAGAATAAAGAATGGCAAGTAGAATCCAGAATATTACAAGAAAGTATTTATGGTACCTGTTTGCAGTCGCCGCGTTCTTATTACACGTTCCTTAATTCCCAGCAGGCCAAAGAGTATTGGTAGTACCGCCTAATGAATAAGACAATGCCCATTAAATAAAGCTATTATTTATGAAAGTAGGAATGTATTTGACAATTTTTGCTCGAATTAGCCGAAAATATAAAGAGAAAGACGTACATTTTTGAATGACTTCCTTCAGTGAAAAAATGTCAGGATTGGAATGCGCCTTGTCATAATATTTCAATGTAAACTTTTTCAAAGGTGTTTTCCATGACGTCAGATCTTATGATTCGGGAATCCGGGGAATGGCTGTAAAATGATAACAAATATTATCATATATTAT
This sequence comes from Tomocerus nigrus, assembly GCA_019776505.1. Lineage (NCBI taxonomy): Eukaryota > Metazoa > Arthropoda > Collembola > Entomobryomorpha > Tomoceridae > Tomocerus > Tomocerus nigrus. Next base: position 8,299 of record JABASI010002880.1, on the reverse strand, counting down.
AACAATTAAATAACAATAAAAAATCCATTAATCTTCATATTAATCACCATCACACAAGAAGTACCAAAATCTGTGCAAAATAACATACATGGCAGTTCAATAATTATCTAACAGAATATACATATCACTTGCCTCTTGTGTAAGTATAAAAACCAAATTGATATAGGAAATTGCAGATATAATAATCTGCAACAATGGATATGGAAAGAAAACTCCAAATGATTAATATTTCACATTTTTTCCAATAATGCTACACAAACGTTGCCTACACTGCAACTACTGCAAGTCTCGGTTAATAAATTCGACAGCAGCTACATTACTGCAGTGTTGGTTTAATGCGAGTTAAAATGTAACTGAAGAGAAACGTTTTGGCCAGCATCACATCCAACAATTTCCTCAGAATTCACATCCCAACTCATTCAAGTCTTTCATACTCACAATGTAACAGTGTATAGTATTATGGCAGTCCCTATATTCATGACTCCATGATATCGTATGGTAACTGGTAAGACCATTTGTACTAGTTATGTATTGGTGTCTTAAGTTTACCTTTTCATGTAATCTACCCGCGCCCCAAGTAATTTATTCCACGATTTCCTCTACAATAAAATTAGTTCAGAATTCATCTCTATAATGAAAACTTTACAATTGAGTCAGGGACGCCAGGTGAGGGAATATATTCCTGCATTCATATTCACTGCCACGGTTAGGGCCACAATAAATGTGAAGCTTTGGATAATTGAAATTTATGTTTGATATGCAAAAAAGGCATACCTAGATGTACCTACATCTGCAGTACTTTTAAAATCCAATGGGCCTGGCCTAGGTAGATAGTCACTGATTACGAAGACTATAGAGATGGTAGCAACCATCTAGTCTCTCCAATTGCAGCCACTGCAAATGCATAATATTATGGATAGCTACCTAAGCAATAAAAATGTATTATTCTGAAGGGGCTTTGTGGTTGTGATTGTGAATGGGTATAAGGATAAGATTGTCCCCTGGTTGCATCTCACTTGAAATATTTCCTTTGTGTACAGTCTCTTTTATTTGCGTAGTAATTGTTTGTATATGTACATAAATGTGCAGTACATCTTTATAAACATTTCCCCTCCCTAACAATTGCTGGCTTTACAATAGGCAACTATCATCCTACTGCCAATGGCTATACAATTTCTTTGTAAAGTTGCTGACTTTTTATCAAAACTGATTCATGGATTCAGTTAAAACGTATGAAGAACCAGTACTATAAGTATAGTTAAATAGTAAATATTTTGCAGTTAATGGAAATTGATCCGGTTTACAAAAACTATATAATCCTTCAGTTAGGAAAAAATAATTTCTCTGGCATTTTTTGTAAATTACCTTGGCTGATTTGTCTTTAAACCACATTTCTCTTTTACTATACATTAAAACATTATGTTGAAGACTAGCGATGAAATCTAGCCACACCAATTGCTTAAAAGCCACTAACAAAATTTTTCTATAAAATGAAAATCATTTGTTTTGTAAGATACAGTAAAATTCAGCAGTTCGGTACCATAATTTATCCTCAAAATCTTTGTACAGCCATTACATATATTTGAATAAGTAATAAATAACAAATAATGATACTGCCTTGCGATTATATACTATAAGGTATAATTTGACAATGGCATATAAAAAGGAGATTGGTAGACGACTAGGGCTATGCTTTGATTGCTCAATATTATTGCAGCCGGATAACTTCAATGATTTCATATTGGTAGTTAAGTTGCATATATCATATAATATTGCTCTCAAATGAAGATGATCTTATAATTAGAAGCTACCTATAGCAATTTGTGTGGAGTTGTTAAAAGCAAGAAAATAATATTGTGCCGTTGTGGTTATAATAAGGCGTGGATGACTCAATATTTAAAAGCTGACCGTTTTCAACTTAATATATAAATAACATATTACCATGCCTGAGTACAAATAAATAGTTTAAATATATGAATAATATAGTCACATGTCTACATATAAAAATTCTATATACTAGAAACTGATGCGAATGTGTTCCATATAATAGTATATAATATACAAAGTTGCAAATAGGAAGGAAGTATAACGTTTACACAGTATGGAAAGGTTGAGGTAAATGTTCTCAGTATACTTGCCTATTTCAATCAAAGCTGCTCCAAAAATAACTGGTAGACCACAACGGTGAAAATAAATTAAATAAACTCTCGATATTGTAAAGGATTGGCCTTAGTTTATACAAACGCACATGTATCTACTTATATAACAATATAAAATAGAATTGACTTAGAAATGTATAGCAAAATATAATTACATTAGTTTTAGTAGAAAAGGCTGGAAAACCTTATGTAGGTACTACTTATAGTATAGGTACATAATATGTACAAAAACAAAAACATATAATACATAATATTATGTTTTTCTGTTAAAAATATGAGCAATAGTGAGCATTATACTATACCATCGCAAAGCAAAATAAAAAGGCTTACCCGTTGGGAAGGGTGAAAATTTTAGCATCGCAGTTTATTTTCCACTTATACGATCTCCAATGTAGCTATTGCTCGTTGTTGAATCCAAAAATAATATAAAGGAAGCGTAGAACTAGCTTACAACGTCGGATTTTATTGTTTTAATTCAGATAAGATTCTATTAGGGACTTGTCAAATAAAAAATTCAATTAGAAGCTTCCATTGACTTTCCTATTTTTGCCTGCCTGCCCCCTGAAGTAGTGGTTATGATAAGAATTTATGAGCTTCATTACGCTTGTAAATATTTGCTACGTCATACCAGCTCATACATAGGTAATTAAACGAACTATTCCCCAAATGCGTCCGAATTTACTAAAATGTTTAATATCTTTGAAGTTTGTATGTTGTAGGGATATTCTATGTTTATTTCCAATCGTAAATATCTCCTAACAAAGAAAATATGATGATAGAAACAATGCAGTTGTATATACTAATAAAAGTAAATCAGGAGTTAGACTATTTCCTATTGTAAATTCTTACTGAAATGAATTACTTAGTTACACAAAACGATGTACCATTCCATTAATTGCTAAAGTTGTATTAAATTGTGTTAAACTATTTTAAAAGTGCGAAAGAATTAACAGAGTATTGATTGCTGTATACATAATAATTAATAATTTTGCAAAATTTAGTGCATGTATGTATTAAAGTTACTTTATTATTATTATATATTATCTGTATTATTATTATATTATTATTATTGTGTTATTAGTATTATATTATTATATTATTATTACTATATTATTGCAAATTGGAAACGTATTTGATTAATATCCGAGAAGCATGTTAACTGTATTATCAATAAGAGCAATGGCGAAATTTGTGACAGTATCTTTTGTTACATAAAAGAATGGACCAATGGAAAAGGTTAGGGGTCGAACACCTTTTAGCCATTTTTGCATGTACGGCGTTCCGTTGAGCTGCCAGTTGTCTTTGAAGGAAATGGAGAGGACGTTGACTTTTGCAGCTTTTCGGAATATTTGGAATTGAAAAAGAATTAGGATTAGCGAGACTGTTGGAAAGAAGAGGAAAGTTGGCATTTCGATTTGATGGTACATTTTAAAAGTGAAATAGTTGAAAGTCAGCGTCAATATGAATCCAGATGAAAAGGCTAGAGGGGCAACAAAAAACATGAGCTTATTAAGTTCAGTGGCGATGATTTGGCCACAGTTGTATGCTTTTCGTATGTTCTCCTCGTCGAAGCTTGTATTCATTGAATTGAGCGACTTGAATTCAGATATGTAAATTAGCCATTCCTTAGCGGAAGTTGCGGATATTAAGCCAACAATATCTAGAACAGCTAGCATAGCCATCATGTAAGAACCAAAATAAAATGCTTGTGCCCAGCAAACGAAGAAAAATATTTTGCTATTTTTCAAATTATATTCTATCAGCCATCCAAGGAGTGGAAATTCGTGGAGGAATCTAATTAGAGGCGAATCTTCGTGGCTTAGAGCGAACCATGAGATAATTCCACTAAGAACGACATAAATCGGAACGAGGATACTCAAGGACTTCAAATATTTGTCACTCTTGTCTACAAAAGTGTTTCCAAACGTTTCTGAAAATTACAGAATATTATTTTATGAATTAATTGTCGTTTAGGTACCTAGTCCAAAAATATATATTAAAATAAAATAAATCAAATTATAAATAATCCAGTGATACGAAGAAATTCAATTAGAAAATGTTGATAGAAAGTAACCTCTAAAATGAGAATCCGACTTTATAGAGCAGTTTAGTAGCATAACGACTACTTTTTGATTCTGGAATCCAAAGACAGTTGCAATGACATTACCAATACAAAATATCCATAGTGTGAAATACAGAATAAGCTGTCGAGGAAGAAAATCAGCATCCGGATGTCTATAGTTTATTAATAATCTTATAAAACAGTAAATAGAGATCAAAAAAGAACCGGTGGCTGACAATTTGGGAAATAACAAATTAACTCTCCTGCCATGAACACTGAATCTTTTTGTGGATCTGTTCCAGTCAAGAAGAGACCAATACATGAAATCTGTGAATTGAAAACAGCGATTGCTAACGACAAACATTGGGATATTCTCCATTTTAGCAGTGAAATTTCAATTATTTGTATGTCTGGACAAATGAAAACTAAATACAATAAGTTTCTCGCGACTAGAATGACTTACGCTTTTAAAATTTGGATTAAAAAATTCGCTACCTACTATTTCTCTTGTGCATTTATATGTATACTATTTAAAATAATAATTTCTCTTTCCTTCCTGCTCCTTATTTTTATACTTGAACCAAGCCAATACTTTTTGGATGTGTTGCTCTATTATTATTTACTAATTCTAATCTTTTAATAGGTCCCTTTTTTGTTTTCTTGTGCTACTTTGTCGAGTAAATGTCTTCACCGAGCTCAACGTCAACGTGATTGTCCCAAATCACTACTTGTTCACAATTTGCATACATAGGTACCTTCACATTAAACTTAAATTTAGGTAATAAACCTCTTGATTTATATTAAATAATGTTATAAGGTGGGGAACCTAAATAATATTGATTCTATTTTTCATTCTCCAATTTTCTATTGTATGATATTAAAATGTTGTTTCCTAAAAGTATAAAGAAACACTAAACCTTCCCTGTTGATGTTTGGTGGGATTCCAATTATATACTTAGATAATAATGTTATTGTTTATTTTATTCAGGTTCCCAAGTTTTTCCAAACTATTTAAAAAGATATAAAGGGGGTAATGTGAGCTATTATTAAAAACATTTGAATATGAGATCATCAAAAATAATTTATAGTAGGTATAATAGGTAAATATTATTGTTATTCGTAGGAATTCATTTATATTCACTTATTTAGGTAGTTATAAAAATCAGTTGGAGACATCAGAAGGTCTTGGATTCCGTTTTGTATGCCTCTGCTTTTATTAAGTCTTTAGAAAAACAACCGAATTTATTATTAGCCTGCGGATTTTATTGGGTTTCATTATCTTGTCATTAATTCTAAACATCCATTAAGAAGGCGAATACCTTCTAAGCTACACCAGATGATTTTATCGAATTTGATATGTTAAAAAATAGCTTTAGGGTGTAACATAATAATAAATAGAAGCCCTGACCTCTGTTTGCGATAAATGGTCAGTTCCCCCTTCAACTAAACGAACCGCGTGGTAGCAGAAATAATAGTGTAAAGGTAAAGTGGGGTAGTTTATACTCCGAGATTCTCAGAGGCCGCAGCCATCTCTCAGAGTGACGAAGGAAATATTTAGCAGAAATAATACACCTATTTACATAATATGCAAATAATTTCTAAATAGATATAATATAATAATATGCTAGGTAATTAATATGCGTATGATATTATCTGCAGGAATGGCTGAGACAACATGTTGGTGGATTATACAATAACATGCAGACTATACCACACTTGCAAATAAATATATTGTGAAATGTGAAACATGTTTAAATTGCAGTTTATTATGTTAAAGCCTACAGATCTTATAGAATGAACGATATTGCTCTATTTTCTATATATTTTGTTTGTGTTGAGTATTCAAATGCCCGCAAAATTAAAGATTGCAATTTCAATTTAAAATTACAATGAACCTCTTCAAAAATTTTAAGGGTATTAGGTATAGATCTATATCCAATGATTTATAAATTTTGTAGTTCCTGAAATGATTGGAACAAATTTTTAGTATAACAGGTCAAAATGAACAACCTGTAAATTAATATTAGGTAAAAGTTGAAACTTGATATAATTTACAAAGGTAATTAAACGCATCTAATTGCTTTTAAAATCAACAAACAGTTGATTTAGAAGTTTACCATGGACCATGCCTTTGGACAGCATACTGCTGGTAAATGTAAATAAATAGGAAGGTTAGTTTATGGAAAGGTAAGAGGAAACCATTACTAACATTATTTTATTAGCAATGCTTTTTTAAGAAAAAAGGAAGAAGCAAGCTTTTTTCCGTTTTTGCTTTTTATCTGCATGTCAAGTGAAAGGCAAAGGGGAAAGTAACTGACTTGACAACTATAGATTCCGCGTAAATATCATTAAAAGTGAATGTTAATACTTAAATACTAATGTTGGAACGATGTTGGAACCGTGAACTTTAACATGCCAGGTTTTATTTATTTTTAGCTTGCATACTATTGCAATGTAAAAAAAGCAAAAAGCAAAAGGTAACCTTTTTTACCTTTTGTTGCCTTGCTTTTTCATAAAAAAACAAAAAAGTATAAAAAAGCTGCCTTTTAGTTCCCAGATCATATATTATTCATGTGTAACACAATCTCACTATTAAATAACAATAAAAAACTAAATAAACCTCATGTGTAATCAATAAGAAGTATTTTCTAAAACCCCGTGTACAAAATAAAGTACATTCTTTAGCAGTTTAATTATTAAATATAACATATACCTAACATATTTGTACCATTGTATGTACCTATATAAAAAACCCAATTAGACCAGATTTATAGAAAATTGTAGATAAAATATTCTACAAAAATGAATATGTTACTATTTAAATTTAGAAAAAACTTTCACGGAATAATGTTTCACGCTTTTGGAAATTATGCAATACAAATGATGCCTAACAGTCTCGGTTAATAAAACCGGCAGCAGTTACATTTTAGCAGTGTTGCATGTTGGTTTGAGTTTAGTCAAAATGTAATTTACAGATAAGAGAAACTTCTTTTGGGAAGTATCATCACATCCATATCCAACAATTATTATCAGAATTCAAACCCCAACTCCCTACTGCTTCAAATTTGGTAATGTTATCCATATATTACGTAGGTAGGTACCTAGTTCGTTCCTAAATTTTCTATCCGAAGTAAATTAATTCAGAATTCATCTCTAAATGGAACTTAGCAGCTGCGTCAGGGACAGCAGGCGAGGGAGATATATTCATGAATTTATATTCGCTGCCACACAGCCAGGTCGAATCAGACCAAAATACATGTAAAGCTTTATTAGATAGGTAATGTTTCATATGGTTCACATATATTGGGTGTTGGACATATCGTATCTGGGTGTGGAAAGATCATATTTGTATATGATATTGAGACGTATATGCAAATTTGGAAATATGTTGACCATTTGCGAGCAGAAGAACATTATTGGTATCAAAATTTAATCAAAATATCTTATCATACATTAAATACAGTTCCAAAATGGATGTCATTTGCATATAAGAAAATTAAGGCAGGTACGATATTTCCATTTGCATATACGACCTTTCCACACCCAGATACGATAATTCCGAAGTGGTATATACGAGTTTTCCGGGTACCGTTTTCTAGACAAAAAAAGCAAAGATATCTAGACGTGGATTGCTTTTAAACTCTAACATGCCTACTAGGTAGGTATTCGGCATTTGTTACCAAAACCCTCTCTCTATAGGTATAACACAAGTCACTGCAAAAGCTATTCCATACCTACATTAATATAAACAATAAAAAAGGCATTATTCTGTAAAGACTTTATGATTGTAAGTGAATGAGAAAGGGTAAGATTCCCTTATGTCTATGTTATATACATATACATCTATACATCTCAGTTAAAAAGGTTTGCTTCATTTACAGCCTGTTTATATTTCTCACGACTGTTCAGCTACGTATAAAAACGTAATATATACTTTAATATTTCCCCTTTCTCACAACCAGAGCTGAAAAAGTTCAAGTTCGGAACTGAAAAACAGTTCGTTCGTTCAGTTCATTTGAACTGAACGAACGAACTTTTTCATAACCTCCGCCATGACAGTTGAACGGATGTATGAACT
>JABASI010002879.1:0-18128 GCA_019776505.1 Tomocerus nigrus | reverse complement strand
TGGTCGACCTGTGGAATTGATAAACGCCATCTTGATTGATCACTTCTTGTGGGACTACCGCCGAGACAACGCTGAAGCTTTGGAAAAATACCCTTACCACAAAACTCGCTGCATTTACTACTGAAACGGAAACAGAGTAATAAACAACTTAAGTAACTTAAGTCAGGATCTTATTGTTTCATATTTTACTACTTACTGTTACAAAATGACTATTATAAATTAAATTAGACCATACATTGTTACTGGGCTCACACTTTCTAGTTTCCTATGTACTATTTTTGATTCAGAAAATTTAGACACCCTAATGAACTTTTAAGGCAATAAAAATATTGGAAAATGGATCTACTTTGCTTAACAATTCAAACTTTTTCTTTAGCCACATTACCTTAATCCGATGTCCTCAATAATAAAAGGGTCCTTAAATAAATATGCCTATGATAGAATTAGTTGTGTATATCCTTGTGTAAGACAATGTAAGGTACAAGTAGAGATAACTCAAACCGAAATATAGACAACTCAAAAAGATTTGCAAAAAATTTTTTCTTGTGTTCTCTGAAGTTAAATCGTTCACAATCTCTCTTATTAATTTTCCCTATATTGTTTGAGTATCATTAGAGGTAATTTTTCCGTCACCGCATGTTCTTGAACTGGAAAAATTAACGAAATTTGAAAAAGTAAACTATTATAGTTGTGGTTGTGATGTGACTATATAGTAGTTGCTACTTTGTTAAGTACAGCAGTACACAACTCTTTGGTCACTATCATCTCGTGTGTAATAATTACTGGGTGACATTACTGACTTATTCATCGCGGACATTTCGTCATTTATAGTGCCAATATTGCGAGGTAAATTGTGGGAAACTACGGAACGTGTTAAAATAAAAATAAAAACGCTATAAAATGAATGAATCCGAATGTTGGGTTTTCTGAGGATTGCAGCCAGTACTGCCAGTAGTGTGGGTTCACAGACATGCACTATGATGACACTTCTACGGAATAAGAAAGAGTACGGACTGTAATGGAAATGGGATCCCCATTATCTGGAACGTCGTGAATGTCTCCTTGTGTAGTCTGTCAAGGAAAGTTAGTAGCATAGAGGAAAATAAAAGGCTTAAGAAAAATGCAACAGAATGTTTAGTAGTATTAGTGCTAAAACTAGTAGGAGACACTGATTGTAACATAGTATCTTGCTACTGGAAATAAAAGTTTTTATTTCACTACATGTAGTCCAATTTCCATCAGGATCAAATCTAAGATTAGTTTTCTGCTGCGATAAAGAGACTTGTTATTCTCAACGCTCTGTCTTCCAAAGAGGGTTTAATGGTAGTAGGATTGAAGGCAGACGATAAGAAAGATAAAGTGGATCAACTTATATGCAATATAGTAGTAGAGCTACTACTATAACTATAAATGTCGAAATTCTGGAACGTTATATTTTTCCAGATAAGGGTAAGTCACAATAAATTATATATAGCATAACCCCATGACCTCCGAAATAAATTATTCCAATTCAGACAATGATTCCATACATAATGCACACTAAAATAATATTAATTTTTTTAAGAATAACTATTAGCATTTCATGAACTGTCCTCGCCTCGGTGAAAATCAATTTTTATATGGACGATGATGACATTGCTTGTTAGTATACGGTCCATTTGTGTCCAAAAATGATGTCATATAGGGAAAATCGGAGAAAGGAATGAAAGGAATTCCTTTCTCTAGCCATTTCTATAAATTTCTGTTATAATATCCTTTAGAGCTCATAATATACATGAAATATACATTAGATCACCGTTATACTGGTTGGTTGGCTTTGGGATTGGGATGATCTTGCTTATGATTTTATAGGGGCTCTTTTAGCTCTGTTACGTACTTTAGTTGGCCATTTTTCTCACAAAAAGTATTTTCTTGCTTGACCAGCGTAAAAGTTTCAGATGCCTTTTCTTGCCTAGTTCAGCTGGCAGACACAGTTGAGTTCATGTCTGATTGTGAGTTGCATTGCAGTTGATATTGCATTATGTTTTCCCTCTCTACGAAGTAGGACCAGTTGGCTTTCACTTCATTTCAGTTGGATTTTTATAGTGAACTCGTAGGTTGCAGCTTGTGTGTTTTCTCAATTTCTTTTGTTTGGGGAAAGTGCTAGTAGTAAAAGTTATAGTTGTGCACTAGGGATATACATAACAATACAAATATGCACATAGAAAACACAATGCTATAGCTTCTGAGATGTAGTGCACAAATAAATATAAAGGTCGGACACACTAGATGAGCATGCAATTTTAGTGTGCACAAAGTGTGCTTTTTTAGCCCTTTTCTTTTTACACTACATAAACCCATTGGCCAACCTCTGAACTTTTATTGAACTCCTTCTTTGTTTTCATAGCCGTTTTCTGTTTTCACTGGCTTTTATGGTGAAAGCCTGTGAAAGTGTCCCGATTGGCTTAGTGGTTACATAAATGACAACATATTGGATATCAAGTAACATGTGTATCACAGACGCTGCTGCTCTAGCCTTACCCACAGGATATTACATATACCTACCTACCTACACTATCAAAACAGATTCCCACAGACTTCTTGAAACGCAATATTCCACCCATAGATCTGACAGAGCGACACCAACAGCCTTACTACTACTTCGTTTAAGGAATAGTCCTGCAATACATCGATGAGAATTTTGTATACATGCAATGAATATCCCAAAAATATCAAAGAGAAACATTTGCAAAACGTACCTCAAGTTTTTCAAGCATTAATCTCAGGGATACTGCTGACTCCCTATTGAAAACTACTAAACAACAATACAGTAGGTACTTACATGATAATCAATGGAAATATTTTGTGCCCCTTTTCATGCTTTTCAATCATTTTGCAAACACATACGAGCATAAGTACATATGTATAATAATATATGCTTTACCTATACTTATGTACAGAGAGCGGCTTTCAAGTAGACCTATGACTTTCACCATTATTTAAATGGCATTTCGTACTTTCACGCCCTAATAGCACACAAAAAAATCGTGCTATTTCTAGCAAAGTAAACTTTTACTGTACAAGTGAAACTGAAGTGAAAGCTTAATGTGCTCCACAAGACGAACAAAATATTTTTGGTGTGCAATTTAGATGTGGAAAGGAGAAGTGCCATTTACATGGTTAAAGTCATAATGTCTACTCTAAAGTGTCATTTGCATGGTGAAAGTCATAATGTCTACTCTATATTGCCCAGCACTGTACATATATAGACTAGTGTCATTTCATGTTCATTACATAAAAGTCAAATAAACCGCTAATATATTCCTGGAAAAATATGCGTCTATCTCCGATGAAATTTCCATTTGATACTAAATTTTGTACACCANAATAAACCGCTAATATATTCCTGGAAAAATATGCGTCTATCTCCGATGAAATTTCCATTTGATACTAAATTTTGTACACCACGAAAAAGTATTCCATATCTAGACTATCCTCCTACTATAATATAGTTATATAGCAATTAATTTCAATTTCCAAATTCTGGAAATGGGGCAGATGAATGTAGATTTCTGATGCAACGTAAACATGTGCCATACTCAAGCATTATTAATGATTATATAATTTATTTTCTATAAGCTATATACTAGTAAGAGTGATTTAATATTATTTACGTACTTAATTGTTGCGGGAGCAGCTATGATCATTGACAATGGAAATTATGTCTGGGGGCTCAGAATTGAGGAGGTTAGACAAGTTTCTATCTACCCTCGGTATCCCCACCTGGTCGACACCCAAATAGTTTTTCAGTCATATTATGAGCTTACTTCTTGATATGAAAACTACTAGATGATAATATCTAAGGAGAATTTCTTTTTATTTTATACCATACACTAGTAGGTAAGTATGTGAGTTGTCGGAGTGCTAAGGGGCAGGGCAGAATACATACGTGGAAAAATAAACGGTTAGGTGCGGCAACATTTTCATCACTACAGATGGAATGGACGAAGATATAGTTATGTGAACAGAGCAATAATATAGCTCTCATCGGCTCAAGTAAATATATACCTAGAAAAGGGAATCCATGACGGTATCTAAAATAATGGCTCTCGCTTCCAATGTGTTATGTTATATCGGGGATGAAAAAGAAAGTGAAAAGTATGAAGAAGAGAGAGTGTGTATTTCATTCCAGTTCAATCCAGCTTCAGTGATTTAAAGAAAGAGCGATTAACTTTAGCCGACACTGAAATATGGAGCTCTAACGAAATAGGAAATAGCTGGAAGAGTTACTTAGTATTATGCTTTGTTTCGTGAAGATCCAGCTTTTCTGCTAGATTTTTATGTCCGTAGGAATAGGGGAACTGTAGGATTGCATTAAAGTGTGTAACGTGAAATATAGTGAGAGAAAGTTGTAATCCTAGAAGCCAGAGACGATATACTTGGTTAGATTCGTTTCTTATTATTATTACATTTATGATATGATAGTGGTCGGGTTGGGATTGCGAGGTTTTCTAAACGCACACAGCTGTACACGTGCGTTGACTGTCGAATGGATGCTTCGAGAAGTGTTGCTACAATTCTTGAGTTCTTCGTCACCCCCAGGTACACAATACAATATTGCTTGTTAGAAAAAGCTAACATTAAGAATAGGATTATTATATTTACCTAGTAGAATTGTTGTGCTAGAGGCAATATATGAGAAACTTTTACCTTATTGTGGCACGGATCTCTGCTATTCCAGGTTGAAAAATTAAACGCTTGACAAAACACTATTTTCACAGGGGATGTATGTATGATGTATCCCAAAGTCGCAACTTTTGAAATTGAAGCACAAAACAAGTCTATCACGGCTATGATTCAAATAATCCATTCATCTCTTCACCTAACACACATGGCATATTATGACAGCTATGTATTGTTAAAACGAGTGCAACCTCATAAATAAAACTTTATTTGATGTTTCTATTTGATTCCCATGCTATTTCGCAACTTCTCGGAAAATAACATAATAATATACTTGTAGCTCCATATAATGCTACTTATTAATCATCGCCTCTTTTACCACATTTGTTATGCTAGTGAAAGTTTCTAAAAGTGTATTTGGCATGCAATATTACATACCTGTACAATTTTTATAATAATTCCCCAACCAAATAGGTACATAAACTTTTTCTATTCTCTCTAAAAGGAAAAGTACTTAGAATTTCAGTCTTTCACTCTAGGGCCACTCTTATCTTTTATGAGAAAGGAAAGCGACGAAAAGTTTTAGGATATAGAACTATAAATGTAGTATACGTATACCTATCTGTATACGTACATAGATATTGACTTCGGAAAAGGTGTAAGAAGAAGTTTAATTCTAGGCTAGCGAGTGAAAGAAAAGGCCATTAGTTAGAGGAGTATCAGTATATTCAGTGAAATGTGAGCTTTCCGTTTTGAATGTTTCTATTGTAGTATGAGGTAGCGGGGCATAACAAGCATCATAGACACTTATAAAAGACAGAGAATAACAACCAGCCACCAACCGAGTGATCATCAGTTTTCTTTATTTGGTTCTAGTTTGGTTCTAGAGCTGAAGTTACAGTTTGTAACAGTAGACTCCTCTTCTTCCTTCCTATCATCAAAGACACTTTTCTTCCTTTCACAACCTTTCTAGGCGAGTAAAGTCATGAAAGAAAAACTGTGGCTGCGGCTGAAGTGAAGAAGATACTATAGTTATGGAGAAAGGTAACCATCTCAAACTCCTGTTACCAACTAAAGTAATAGATAGGCAACAGTGGTACTTGAGCAATGTTTCCACACTCCAGAATAAACTAATATATATCTATCTCTAACACAAATGTTTCTAATATCTCAACTTCTTTTCTTTCTCCTAACTCACCTTCCCTCCTTTCCTAACGTGTAACTCTAGACGCCTTCATTTTTATATATCCATTCCCAAACAACCAAATCAAACCACCACACATGTTTATGCATAGCACACTATACGAACTTATGCGAAAGTGTATGTAGGTGCATCACTAAAAATACTACGTAGAAAATTTTTCCGACATGTGAAACCATTTTTATCTTTCATCTCTGCCTGCAAAAACAACAATGTAAAGGCTACGTAGGTGTTTCCCGAACCTTTAAAATCCAACAACACATTATAACCTATAGGTAACCCCTAAGTTTTTCTCCATATCAAAAGTTTAAGAAAAAAAGTCACTTGGGTCGTGGTGTCATACAAACAAGAGTTTTTTCTACTATTCTACTACCTTTGCTCACTATATCGGCTTCCTGATAAATTCCTATTAAAAGTTTATACCTTTTTACTGGGGCTACACAATATGATGTAATAGGAAGAGCCGATGGTTTGCCAAAGCCTACACAATACTTCTTTTTCATAGTCAGAACAAAAGACACTACACACTACAGCTTTATATATTGGAACATTAAGGAAATGATAGGTATACATATAGAGAGCAACTTTTCCCCGCCAACTTCCTCAGTAACTAAGGCCAGTGGACTGCACTGCACTACTGCGAGATGACTTTACTTACAGTCGGGGATAGTGAACGTGAAAATCTTGTTTTTAGATGTGCTTTCACTCCTTTCTACCTTTCCCTTTTCATGCTTTCTCCGCCGCTCTGTTTTTGCTTTATTATTATTCCCGTTGCTCGTCTCCTCTTCTTAGTCTTTTTCCTTGAATGAGGAATGTTCATGTTTCTCTCGGTAATTGGATTCCTCTATTCGGTTTCCTATCAGACGAGCAAGTTGAGTGAGTGATGAGCACTCATTCAGCAAAACATCTTAATTCTATCCTCCCGAAAACGAACTGTAGTGAAGATTCCAATTTTCAATACTTACTTAATATATCGCTATCTAAAAACCTTTATAGCATTATCTTAAAGCTAGGTATTTTGTGTACTATATAAGAAATAGGTAGCAAAAAGGAACTTTATCCCCAGTTTGCACTCCTTGAGTCCTTCCTCATCTTGTTTACGTCTGTATATTGCTTAAAACTTTCATTTTAGCTATTATATCAATAGTAAGTCAATTTTCGACCTATTATTATTCCTGTACACAAAGGTTTCGAGCCAAATGTATATTTATCAAATACATCTACACAATTGTTAAACTAATATGGTAGGATTTTATAGGTTAGCTAGGTATTTAGGTACTAGGAGATCTATTTGCAGTCGTTGTGTACAGAACTATCTTCAGATATTTGCCCGGAACTTCTCTTGTCTACAATAAAGCATACAAGTGGATAGCAACTTTATATAAAGGAAGCATTCAACTGATCTGCGAAATATCAAGAACTACTATAGCACACATGCTATTTATTTGCACAGTACACGTGTATGAAGACTCTCTCTCTCTATCTACTTATATATGTACATATAGACTTATATAATAATAGTATAAACAGAGGAGGAAGGGATAAAGGTACAACTACCTTTTCAGAAACTACTTATTATATTCGAGATGTATTTACTGGCTGTGCAAATAAATAAGTACCTACAATAGCACATACTTATCTGAAGTAAACTTGAGTCAAGTATTCCAATCCAATCCAAAGTATTGTGCTTAAGTTATATACAAACATATTGCACTGGCATGTGCAATGCCAAACTGGAAGAGAAAGCAGCCTTGAAATGAAGGAATAAGGAACTCTCGTTGCCACATTACTGCACCTTCCATTTCACTCTCTTCTTCATTGCTTTCTCCAACTTTCTCCTGGCTATAATGCTCCTTCATATAAAGCAAATAAATATATCTGATCTATAGCTGCCTATTATTACACACGAAGCATGCTTCTTTTCTTTTTCTCCTATTAGCCAGTTTTTCACGCGTAGATGACTTACAGGTCACATATTACGGACAGAGATATCAAAATCATACATACCTATACTCACTTTCTGTTATGGCTTATTCTATACTTTCTGGAAATTCAGTTGAAGTAGATACGTAGAGAGAGCTATCCCCATCCAATAACAGTTCAACTTTGCCAAAGTTTTTTCTACATTCACTCCAATCAAACCAATACATCATCCTTTACCAATTTTCTCTGCCCTTCTATCAGTCTTGGCAAGTGAATAAGGAAATGTAGCTCTCTATAGAGAGGATGATTTCATTTCGAGCTTTCTCTTCTTCCTAATGTACCTTGAATAGTCCATATGAGGAAGATATAGCCACATAATTAAAATAAAGTGCACTAAGGAAAATTGGACGAAACAAGTGCTTTCCACTCCGAGGGAAAATGTGATATAAATTATATATACGTATACTTCTTCCTATTATAAGAAATGTAGTTATAAGTTATAAGGCTAAAATTTTCAGCTTTCGTATGAAAAATCTTTTATTAATTAGAAGAATGCTGAGTACATTCAGCTCTGCCCTATTTAGTGGTTGTCTTTATCAGTATTATCGTGCTTTATGTTTTATATATGAGTATGTACATTCATCTTCATCTCTCTTCTCCCGTTGTTAAATCCGCCTAGGTAATGTTCATTTTGTGTTTTGCCCTCTATTGCCTCTATTTCTGTTCTGTACGTGAGATTAATTCTGTTCCACGTGATCAAATTACATTGCATATATGCTTCAGTCATCCTAGAGAATAGGCAATCAAGTGGGATTGACTACAGAGTAATTAATTATATTGCTGTTCAGTCATTAATTACCGGCAGTAACAGCAACATTAATTTGAATTGTCCTACTACACAAGCGCATATTAGTTAATAATTACTTTCGCATTGCTAATCTTGAAGATTCACTTCTCGGTTCACACAACACTTTCAAAAATGTTTATTTATATACTTGAATGTTGTATGCACTTAGACATCAGGGCTATATACGTATAACTATATAACTATTTGGGTATACTTATCCTACATACATACATGAATATAATGAATGATACAGTGCATTCAATGAGTCTTAACTATGCATCATTGTCCTACATTTCAATTTCACTCATGTATGTACTTACTTAAAAGGATTCATTTACATATAACAGTGCTAGATTACTTAGTAATAGAGAACATCACATCACAGATCCTTTAGGTTTCATTTACTTTCCGCCAACTTCCTCTTCTACACTACAAGTGTGACAGATTAACCATTTGACATTTACGACCATTTACCATAACGGAGCAGTTTACATAGTGATATACATTACATGACAAACTATTGGTTCAACAACTATTTATCTTGAACATCAATAGGAAACGGCACCAGTATAAGTACCCTCATACGTATTAATGTTACATTATAAGTTAGTAACATACTCATTTAATGTGTATCCCTCTTCAGCAACAAATGGCGCACAAAATATTTCCTACATTGTACACTACCTACAAATTACATTCACTGTATCTTTTGTGCCAAGGTACATAATAAATAACTATTAAATAGCCAGTAGTATTTCTTTACTTGAATTATATACGAGCTTTTGTATGGCTAAATGGCAATACTTGTGTATATCTTACAAGTGGAACACAAAATCAGACAATACTAACAGAACATATAGAAAATGCCTGAGCATGTATATTTTATTTAGTTAAATTATAATATATAGACTGGACAGTGGACATCCCGACGCTGATATACGAGCTTAAAGGCTTAACAGCTAATAAATAGATTTATTATAACTTCTTAGCGCAAGTTCCAATTTCAATATGATGTGGTACTTTTGTTGTGCCCTTAATTTTTGGCAATATTTGACTTTTATATTTACATTCTTTCGACTATAACTTTGCTCTGAGTACGTAAATTACAAGGAAATCTTAGAAAGTAGCTCCTAGCTACTTAACCATAATAATATTTGATTTATTGTTAGTACAAGCCAACGCCTTCGTATGCCAGACCGTCCTTTTACTACTACAGACCTCTAAACAAGTAACATTTTTAAAGCAGGAATATCATAATTATAGAAGTGTGCATTATATTATGACGTTTTACGTAGAACTTTTCATATTTAGTGGCACTATAATATTTAATAGTATACCAAAAACTGTGTATAAAATCATTTCTGAAAGTTTTTATTAGATTTTTCATGTTTTTAGTTTTGACGCTTTCACTGGGCTGGCTGACTTCATCTAGTTTCATTTTTTCTCACTTACCCCAGTCCCGTCAACTTTACTTATCCCTTAAGACGATTTATTTGCAGCACCAAGAATCTTGACAGAAAGACAGACGTAACTTTCCAGTAAGACCGACGTAGTTTGCATTACTCTAATAGCTAAACTTTTAGCACGCTATACTTACATGGCTAATAGTCTCAAACTAAAACTAACATTCACTCCTACGTTACGTTGTTTATTCACATCATTCATTCTTTATTACAATTACATTACATTGTCACTTTAACATTACCTTACCGCTCTGTCATTTCTTATTGCTTGAAATAGACGAGAGCACTGCTTTTGCAGCAGCATCTCGCATATAAATATAAAGCCTATCTATACACATGCAATTATTTACTTATTCCTAAACATAATATATTATCTTCACATCCAATGGAAGAAACGTTTGCAAATTAATCTTATCCTGACATTTTTCACTGCACAACTAAAGAAAGACCTAATAACACTTGTAACACACTTCTGCAGTTATTTTACATTCTGACACATTTTTGAACATTTTGAACCAATGGGGCTCTAATTGGGAAAATGCTCAAAAATGCATTTGTTATAACTGCATTGTACAGGAAGGTTTTTATGTTACCACGCCACGTACTAGCACACTAGCAGACTTGCCATTTCATTGCTGCATATTTAAAGTATCTAGGTATGTAAAATCTTTCTTGCGAATTACAATTAATTGTCAACGAATGATTTGTCAATAAATCAATGCAATATTCCTAGTGCATATTATGGAATACCATGAGATAGGAGCTTTTTTGTTCGTGCTTCACTAACACATAGTACAGAAGAAGTGAAAGTCCTTGTGACGATTGGGGTAAAAAGAGAAATTCCATTCACACGATGAAAGCGTTACGAATGCACGAAATAAATCTTTTACAGATAAATCCCAATGACTTTGGCATCGGAATATAACTTGTAATTTCGAAATACTATCTACTAAATTTGAAACCAAATGGCACACCTGAAGTTAACCGCAGCTGCAAAATATTGATTTTCTCACTAATTGTCCTGGGTTTTCCCTACTTTAAAGGAATATGCAGAAATAGGAGACATCCTAGTTTATTACGAACAAAATTGTGTTGCATAAATGGCAAATAAAATGTAGTAGCTACAGAAAATGCGTTTCTTTCTTTCCATTATTATGTTGCGTCTTTGTTGATAGCTTGAGCATCGTTTAAAAATGGTCATTGAAGTAAACTGCGCCACTTGATAAATGGAGTTCCAGTTGTTGTTAGCATCAGTTTCAATAATCTAGTCAATGGAACTCCCTTGAAATCAGTAAGGAATGTCTTTGATAGTATTTGTGATTTTGTGTTGTGGTAAAAGCAGGAATTGCGGCTTCTTGTTTTTCCTTTAATCTGGTTTCACGTTGCATTACGTAAAGACAAAAACCACAACTTTCAAAGAGAGAACTTTGAAAGGTACTCTCCCTCCTACACTACGCTGGGCTTCTAAACGAATTAATTTATCGTCCACCAACAGTAACAACAACTGAACGAAGAGCAATGAACACGCAGAAACGAATATAAATTATAATTCTGTGATTTAAATGTGGTTTTGTAATCTCATATCATTTGTTCATTATTTCCGACTTAAATGAAGAGGTTCTCCAATGAAAATTGTCCTTTGGTCAGTAGAAGAGTGGGGAGTAATAACAGATCGCGCGATACAAGTACCGAATGTAAGCAGATGTAGGTCTAACAATTCATCCAACAGTAAATATTTACAGGTACGTACGCAGACGTGACACAATAATCGTAGTAGTAGGCAGCAAATTATGCAGTAATTAATTCCAACATTAATTAAAGCTCGGACTTACCTATAAAATAAAGTGAAGTACAAAGTTGCAAGTTACAAAAGCAAAAGTTGAAACAAATAAACCCGCAGGTATTTTCATATGCACCTACTACAGATATACATATACCTACGTAGGGTAGGATACGCATCCACTTGTATATGTATACGTGTTTTTGACATGATTAATAACTTGCTAGGCTACCTAAATAATTGTACTTAGCTTCATTGGGAATTCCCAACTAATTGCAACATTACTGTTTGAAGGAAAACAAATGGGATCTCGCCTTCATACTGTATAAAGACTCTCACCTTTATGCAGCTATAATGATTGAACCTCGCTTTGAAGTTTATTTTTAGCTCGATATTAGGCAACGTTCAAAAATTGAGACAAAACAGCTCTGCCTAGACTAAAGGTGTCTGCAGTCTGCACTCAAACTCTGCTCCATTCTCTCTCATTCAAAATGGAAAGTAGTAGTGTAGGCTGTACTACAATAAAGTAATTACAAAGGGAAACACCTCACATACTAACTACTCTGATGATGAGGCACTAAGGACGTGCTCTAATTTTTAATGAGCTACGGGAAATTTGAGACGGGGAATTGTCTCTTCTCGACTTGCAATTCCTAATGCACGTCACATCGCAGTCTACACTTATTAACTCCTCCGCGATTTAGCATGTAGGAATTTTAAAGCACTTTGGTACACGGATGTAGCGTAGGTCAGGGAAACACGAAACATCACAGCATTACCAAATATCTTATGCAGTTTCCCACGCACAGCTTTCCACAAACAACAGCCTGTTAAATACTGACATTACATTAAAGATTCTGTTAATTTTTAATACTTTGCTGTATTACCCGTTATCCCCAAAATGTTTAAGTACAATTAATTTGGCAAGTAATACTTTTGACATAAGAGATTTTGGAAATGCTAATCTAATTATGACCAGGGACTTGTTTTTGAATTGACTCAGCACAATTGGCAGTACATAAGAGAAAATTACAGCTGCTGCGTGATTTTCAATGATCAAGAGGAATGTTCGTGTACACGTGTTGGTATTTATAGTTTCGGAAGTATACTTAACAAAGTGTAAGTAAGGAAATAGGAATGAGGCTACTTAAGTGCAACTTAATCTGTTTCCTCCTGTGAGAAATTAATCAATAGAGTGAGGAGTGTAGAGAGAGTGTCTGCTGCCTGCACACCATGTCTGACTGAGTAGACATTGCGTTGTACTTATCTAGTACTAATGCAGTTTTGTACTAAAAGCACTAAAATCAGGTACAAGTAGTTTGCAATACATATGTTTGTGTTGGAGAATTCATTATTTGTACATAGCTCTAACTCAAACATCTCTTTTATGTTTACTAATCGTAAGTAGAGCAAAAACGTGTAAGGATTGTTTGGATTCGTTTCATATAACAGTTTCCTGCGTGCAGATACAGTCATGCTATTTTCCGTGGAATCAATGCAGACTCTTGCTAAAGAATTCCAGGTACATTCTTTTCTACTTAATATAGAGATATCCTTAAGCCTTTCGCAACTTAGCACTTAAACTCAGGAAGGACTTAATCGTGCATTACTGCTTTTGGAAACTGGACAAATTCTACATTGATGATGAGTATGTAGAAAAGTGATTCGTTGAATTTCTCCAGTAGGGCTTTATAGATTAATGCTACAGTAGCGTCCTATTAGATTTCTGCATACTTATTGTTAGTGTAAATAAAATAGAGTCGAACATATCCTGAAGTCGCTATTCCGTATATATATCCGTTTTAATATTATGTGCCAGGAAATGTAGGAATTGAATTGATGCTCTAGCCTCACGTCTGAATGGCTGTTGGAGAAAACACAAAAGACTTTTGCAAGCTCCATTCACAAATGAATTGTGAACAAGATTAATGGTTTTCAGTAGCAGGGATCTTATGGCCGATATGCAAGAGCCACGGAGACATTCAGTCCTTATTTGCCATCTCTGTGAACCATTGTGAATAAATCAGGGAGCCCAGCATCAGTCTTTCAAATTTATTTCGTTAATCCTTTAAAAAGATTTCTAGGTTTTCGATTGCTTATGTTTGGCAACACAAATAGTGAGTTAACTTGACGTTATTGTGGTCGTCGGAATAGGAAACTTTCCCAGCTGTCCACAGGAAGCCAGGAGGAAATTATTTGAAGAGTGGATTTATAGGAAAACATAAGTATGCCAACTTATTTCCTCGAGTATCTTTATTATGGATTAGCATTTTTTCAAGTTTAGTGGGGAGGGGAAGACTGGGAGAAAATCCGGGCAAGAGCATTACACAAGTTTCAGGCAGAAGAACATAAGGACGTACACAGGAGTGTAGGTACGAGAGCTGGATTGCATTTACATTCCAAAGGAAAGGAGGGCAAAGCAAAGAATGTCAAAAAGGTATACACACACAAGGAAAGAGAATCATAATGCAATCGGAAGGGCGCTCGGGTGAAGGCTAGGATGAGACGAGTGCTTTTATAATAAATGTAATAATGTGTAAAAATCAGAAATACAATTTAGCCAAGTTTGCGTGAAATGTTTACCTCTGAATCAGAATAAATTGCAAGAAGGTGCTTCAATCTTTCTGTACACGTAGAATAAAAACTTTCTCCTACTTCTATTACTCCATTATATATTATTATATTCTATAAGTGGGGAAACTATAGAGGGAAAAGTCTCCAAAACCCGCCCAGGCAAATATAAATCCACTATGGATCTGGATGACTGTGAGAATTTCAGACGGCACTCGACGTTTCTCATGCTTACATAAGCAGAAGAAGATTTGTCAGAATGCATATATGTCATTCGATGATTTTATGCTAGTCTGAAGTCTCTACTCCTGCTAAAAAATAACATTCCGTTAGAAATATTCTGCCTATTCTACCTTCTGGGATTTTAATCAAAATTGACTCGGCGCTTTTTCACTAAGCTACCTTATTTATACTTTTTAATACCCTAAATCCTAATTTTAAGTCCTAATACCTATTTAGCGGTTACCGGTCGCACTCCTTTTTCACAGATAAAATTTTATGCACCCTAGTTCCTAGTAGGTAACTAACTAACACAGTAACAACTATATTTATAGACATCCCCGTTTAGCAAAAGTAACTACAGGTGTAGCACATATAATAAATATTTGATTGCAAGAGTTAGGTAATTTGAAATTTAAACGAAAGTTTACATATCAAAGCTATGTTTCAAAAATAGAACGCACACTCATACTCTTCACTATATGAACAGACACAGTTGCTCAAGAAGTTTCTCAACGACTTTAAATATGTATTTGTGAAACACTACAAAAGAGATAAGCTCTTTTTCGCCAGGATTCTATAGATTCCATATTATGTAATATTCATACTACACTTCCCGTCTCTCCTCCGTCCTCCGCACAACTTTACATTGCCAATCGTGCGCAAAAATAAAATACGCGATTTATTTTTGACACGATCGTGTTTATGTGTGGATTTACACAGATTGAGTGGAAATATATTTGTACAAATCATCCATTTTTATGACAAGAAATTGTAGAGCGGATTATATAAAAGACATAAAATGACAAAGCATGGCAATAACTGCACGATCTTAAAATATATTTGGAGCAAGGTTGACGTAAAAACTACGCTCACTACTTAGAGACGCACTGAAAATTCCACCAAATTGAACTACTTACAATAAGATTGTAGAAATGACAGAATTTCAGCATTAAGGTTACCTATTAGCTATAGTATCATCATAATCGTACATTGAGGTTAAGTATATTGAATGCCGTTTACTATCCATTATATAAATATAATAAATTGAGTAGATATATTCATAATAGGGCCGTTTTAAGGTAGCAGTTCTAAGAAGTAATGCGTCTATGAATTTTTTGAAGTAAAAAACATACGTCACATTCACTCAATCTCAACATATAAGTAGCTCTTTGAAATAAACCAGAATACATGGTAATAAATGTTGAAGGTATATGTAGATACACTAATGCTATTTATATATTATGACTATTATGAGTATCTTTGTAGTATTAAGATTACTATTTGGTATTATGATTTCATTACTAGAGCTAAGAATATCAAAGGAGATAACTTTAAGCTATAATAATATAATATGGTAATATATTTATATAAGTATTTATAGTTTAGACGTTTAGAGGGATATTATTGTAGAAAGTGGCCAATCCGACCAAAAATGGTTTGATTTAGAGAGCGCTTGAATAGTTTCATATTTATATATAAATCTTATGAGATATCGTAAAGTGTATAGCTATGTAGTAGTATATTAGTTAAATAAATATGAATACAAGATCAAACAGTGATCTCTTCCGTGAAACGGGATTTGTCATCTAAATCGAGAATGATTTTGGTTGCGGAACTGGCTGAGCCTCCTCCCGTGTGATTCTGACTCTTTTCTGTTGTCGGCTGTTGATGTTTGCGAGTCTGAGTGTGACTTTTGCTGGAAGAGATTCGTTTCCCCGACTCACTTTCGCAGATGGATTTACTACTAGTGGGAAAATTCTCATCAATGCCACTTCGATGGGTTTTATTCGGACGACGATTCGGATGACGACCTTTGGAAATGGTTTTCATCGGAATGCTCTCATAGCCCGGCTCATTACTGCAATCACCATCAATGAAATTGACATGGGGAGAAGAGTGGCCCGCAGGGCTACGGGCTTCAGCCGAAGACTGTTGTGCTAACACCACATCCATGTCTTCCTCATCATCTATGTCCAAGTCGATCTCATCGCCGACGTGAACCTCGTTCTCACTTGGCGTAGTGTCCTCTTCATTTAAGTGAGAATCCTCTGCTCCACCATTCCCTACTCTACTGGATTTGGAGTCTGATTTTGGCACACAGGAATTGGATCGATTGTTTCTAGACTTACCTCCTTTACTTAGATCCTGAGATGTTGAGGAGGAACCTACTGTGGCTTGAAGGGCTTGAACCGTTCCTACTGAACCAGAAACTAAGGCTATAGCTGCTACAGGTTTCAACAGGGACGTTTGGGATTGGTAAAGATTTTCTTCCTCCGATATATCAGACAAGGCAACATTCTTTCCCTTCGTACTCGGCGATGTTCCAAATGCAGATTCATTGTTCGTACTGGAAACTGAAGCTGTTGAGAGTCGATGTCCGCTACTGCCACCCGAGAGAATATTATCGGCAGCCTCTTGCATTGCAGCAATCTTGGCAACCAAATGACGATTGCCCAGTCTCATGTTCCTCTCCTTTAATTCTTCTAGTTGAAAGTAAAGACGACGAAACTCTTCCTGCAATCAAGATAAAACATTTGTTAGCACTTCACTTAATGGCATGTCCTATATTCCGCCTCAATCCAGCCTATCGCATGCACCCTCCTTCTTTCTTGCCTCTACACACGATTACATTCACAATTGACAAACAAAAGTCGCGAAAAGAAAACAACCCTATTAACTAAAATCTTTCCTCTTGCACTCCATTATCTTTCCAATCTATCTAACGTAAGTATACAATTTGTTTTTTCAGCCTCCTGGCGATATTTTTCTTCTCACAATCAGTTCACGTCCATGAATTTGTACACAGAAAAGACGTTTGTTTGCTTAGCTCATTGTATTACGACTACACGAGGCTGCGACGAGGATTTTCCAACATTTCCTTTTACATAACAATGGGAGCACATCAACATAATGGCATCTTTTCCCCTCTCTTTTACCATTTCCATTTTCACCGGGGTAGCTAAATCCTTCTCTCACGCACCCTTACACACTTAGAATATAATGTAGCCAATAAATATGCAAATGTTATCTACTAATTAGAAATTTTACATAAACTAATTGGAACAGTCAAGGATACCTCATTCATATCGCATTTCATGATTACTAATCATTTAATCATTCTCTCTGCTGATGTCCACTCTCGCAATTCGGCATTATTATTCAAATGCCTAAGCTATACGACTACATATTTCTATCTATTTACTTTTTACATCGTTCTTATGTGACTGCGTTATGTATGCAAATGAGAAATTAAACAAACAGGATATGTAACATTTTCCTTTAGCTCCTATTTCAAAATTCATATTATATACATCCATGTAAACACAAGGCTTTATAGATGAGTATAGAGATGAGCAAAGAGACTTTTATTATGACTGAAACACAGGCATTTACACATATGAAATGCAATTTTGCATTTTTACAACGTTTGAAGTCTGAAATTTTGTTTTTGAGCGAAGC
>JABASI010002878.1:0-18131 GCA_019776505.1 Tomocerus nigrus | reverse complement strand
GCAAGGAATGACCGCATAAAGTACCGTAACGAAAATTTTGAAATTTATTAAATTATTATATAATAACATTATGTTGTGAATGAACTTAAAAACACTCAAAGAAAATTTATCTGTGGCCACGCCGGGCACGTTACGTACATCCGCATCTCAAAATTTGAAAGAAAAATAGAAAATTTGCAGAGGTGAAGGTGGGGTCATTGGAGAATAGAGCCAACAGTGGAAAGCGAACTTAAAACATGTTACAACAGACAAATAGCAAGTGCATAAATCATTAAGTACGGAGATAAGTATTAAAGTAAAATTATTTTAGAAATTGAGATAAACTTTTTAAAGAGAGAGGCATACGAACATTGTGAGATACGTAAAATAAAGTGCAAAAATTTAATAAACGCCCACGTGCACGCACGTTACGTACATGGTTATTTCTAAAAAATTAAAAGACATAGAATAACATCGCAAGTTGAAATTTTCGTGTCACACAGCAGTGGAAGTTGAACGATATTATGATCTTTTTTGGTAATTTGGAATTTGGAGGTAGAGCGTGGAGAAAAGTCGAACAAAGCTAGTGTCTAGTATAGTGAAATAGAACTAAGCTGTATAAACAACAAAATTTGACTAAACAATTGTAAGACGGTTATCATAAAAAGTAGCGAAAAGTAGATCAAATAAAAAATAAAATTGACTCTGTATTATTGTAACTTGTTGAAAAGGGCAAAAAAACTCGAAACAAACTATTATTGTGCCCACGGCAGGTAGGTCACGTACAAAAACAATTCTTAAGTAGGAAAACTTAGAAAAGATCAGTGCATGTGTAGGTGGGGTGAAGTGAGAAGTTAGTGTGTGATCAAGTGAATAAGTGAATAGTCGATAGAACATTTGCGAATTACTTTGAGTAGTTTGAGGAGCGAACGGGAGTGAAGAGTGTGGTTCGACGTGGGAGAAGTCATCAAGTTTTAGAAAATAAATAAACCATAACCAAAATAGACCTTTAAATACTTGACAATTGACAATTCCGCAAATTTTGAATTGAACTAAGCTAATTTGGAACTATAGTAACTACCTATTAGTATTATTATACAAATTAATTGTATTAACTGGGTCAGATTGGGAATCAGGCTATTGCTTAATGAAGTGTTACTGTGAAGGTTTCGAATATTAAACGGGGAAAATGTAACAGTAGTCCATACAAAGACAGTGAACGAGGAGTTAGAAAGCAAATAGTCAAGAATAGTAGCTTTCGATGAGCGTTCTCCAAATCCAAAAGTTACATGAACTAGCAGTTATCCCCAGCCGAGCGACTCAATTTTCCATAGGGTTTGACGTGTGTAGTATAGAAACTATTTCAATACGACCAGGTGAAGTGGGAATCGTTAAAACTGGTATAGCAGCAAAACCTCCGAACAATACTTATATAAGAATAGCCCCACGATCGGGAATATCAGTAAAGAACAACTTAATAACTGGAGCAGGGGTAGTCGATCCAGATTATACCGGAGATATTCAAGTGGTATTACACAACGTGGGAAAAGAAGTGCAGACCATAGAGGTGGGTAACAAAATAGCCCAGCTAATCATCGAAGTTTGCGAGACACCTGAGGTGAAGGAAGTTGAAACGATTACATCCACCCAACGAGGAAGTAAAGGATTTGGTTCGACGGGCAACTGAAGACGTGGCTAGCAGCCGGACTCAAGTTTGTGTTGGTACAGAGGTAACCATAGGGCGACAGCGAAGAGCCAATCAACCCAATCGAAGACCACCGGGCAGACCGATTGCCGGCAGCTTGAACGGTCGAGAAAGGGAACGACTTATTATCGCCGTGACTTTGATAATACTCCAATTTATTTGCATCTGGCTTTGGGCATATTTGGTGTTGAATAGGAATTGTAATATCCACGTTAGGAATACGAATCTTAGGGTGACGTACAACAATATAAGGATTCGGACAGAAAGGACAGTTTAAGAGTAGTGGTCAAGCAGGTGGTTACACTAGGCGGTGATTGTAGATTGAAGAATAGAGAATTTGGGAATAAGAGAGCACTGCCAGGGGTTAGCAAATGTCAGTTAACGGGAACGCAAATCTTGCCGATTATTATACGCAGGAGGAACCAACAGTTCATCTTCCAAACCCTGCATTGCCTAACGCAACAGTAGTGTGTCCTGCCTGTTGTAAACCAATATTTAAAGATCCAGTCAGAGGGTATAGGGTGACAGAGTCGATTTTTCGGTGTGGAGATTGTTCAATTAACACAAACACATATCTCCCACCATTTCCAAATCCGAACTTAGGACGTCGAGTATTGTCGTACGAATATAGAAAGTGTTTCGAGTGCAACGATATTGAATTGATCCACTTGTGTTTTCAATTAGCTCCAGGTATTTATCTGTGTCGAAACTGTACTGCAAATTTACCTGAGGAGGACACTCAATAAACATTCGAAATGCCTCCAAGGCGAGTAAGAGCAGTTGGAGCGGTAGTCGGTCGAGGTCGAGGGGCCAGGCGTGGTCGTGCTCAGACCTCACCACCTCTTCGTTTGATGACTAGTGATGAGGAAGTTGAAGAGCCTAGGCCGATCCCAATGCCATTAAGAAGATCCGCACGGAGACAAGTAGGTCCGATTCCAGTGGACGTTCCAAGGGTTAACAGAGAGATGGGTAATGCAGCCGTTCAGCCAAGAAGGAACATTTCTCCTATCCGTTATGAGAGTGATGAACCAGAGGAAAGGGAGGAACATGGTCAGAACCGCAGGGGTAGGGCCCTCACTCCAAATAGGGCACGCCCAATTCGCATAGCAGGACGAAGGGAAGTCGCGAACCTAGAGCGCGAAATCCGTCCAATAGAAGAAGAATCGGGGAGCGATGGCGATAACGATATTGACATACGTAGAGGCGAACGTGGTCGCGCAAGAGGAATAGGTGCAAGAGTTCAAGGTCCAGGTAGAGGACAGAGGCCGATAGTTAGAATAGCTGAACAAGAGCTAAGGCAAAACGATTTGAATCGTACTCCTATAGCAAGGCCGCCTAGGCGTTCTTTCGGAGCGAGGCTTATGACTCCTCCACCTCCTTTCCGGTACCCCGCACCACAACCTGTAGCAGGTCCGTTAATGCCAGTTTTCGTGTGGCAAACAACGAACAACCTCCCAACATTTAAAGGAAGAGTTGATGAGGACGGAAGGGAATTTATTGATAAGTATGAAAGGTTGACGTCCAACATGCAGGATAGACAAAGGGTAGAGACGTTTGGTCAGCAGTTAGCCGAGAGTGCGGAAGATTGGTACATAGTACAAAGGGAAGATTTGCTAGACACTCCAGCAGCAGACGAAAGGGGTGACGTAACAAATGCATGGGATATGTTAACATGGGAAGAATTGAAGCGCCTCTTCTTAGAATTATTTGGCAAGGACAGTTCCCACGCAGTGTTCATTGAAAGGCAGAAAGATAATGAAACGGCTCTAGTATTCTTCCATCGTTTGGTTAGGAAGCACAATCAAGCTAGATTAAATTTAGATCAGCAGCAACTAATTTCTTTAATAACCAGCCGAATGTGTGGGATATATGCTAAGCATTTTTTGCACAAACAGTGGAGGGATCTTTCGCATTTACGGAAAGGGATAGAAGCATTCGAAGGGGAAAGGTTGGTAGACAGAGGAGATGAAAAGAAAGAAAGGAACAAAAGAAAATCAGCAGATTTGGCTTGTATAGAATTAGAGGAACAGATAGTAGGGGAGATGTTAAAGGCAAGAAAGAAAGATGACGACGAACCTTCCCCAGCTGCAAAAATTCCAATGCTCAAGAAGAAACTGGAGGTCGAAACGGCTAAGCGGACAGTCAGAGAGTTGGAAGGAAAAATATTAAAAGTGACTTCAGATATTTCACCTCCAGAAACCGTTGAAGTAGCTAGCATGGCATCGCCTGAAAATAAACCGGATAGTCCACCTTCCACAGCTTCCCGAATTGTTTGTTACAACTGTAAACAGATAGGACATGTACAAGCAAATTGTAAGGCTCGTCCGACTTGTTTTGGCTGTGGGTCATTTAAACATTTTCGAAAGGAATGCCCGCATGAGCGACAGGATGGGTATAGAGCGAGAGAAACATATTCTTTTGGTTATCGGGGTCGAGGTAATTCAGGTTATAGAGGACACCACAGAGGAGGACGATTTCAAAGTTACAGAAGTGGAAACGGATATCGTGATCAAGGGCGATGGAATCAGAGCGATAGGTATCGTAGCCGTAAGCGTGATCAACGATCAGAACAAATTGATCCACCTGAAACAATCAAGGAGGAACCCACGGGAAACGCCAGCCGACAATGATAGATGGTGGTCATTGTTGGATAGAATATACACCATGCGAAATAGAAATTCAGCTTGCGTATTCACCTGATGACGGAGTAGGGACTCAGATGTTCTGTCCATCTGTAGTTGAAGGAAAAATATCAGAATGCATGATAGATACGGGAGCTGGAATATGTGTTGTAGGGATGACATTTGCACCCAAGAGTAATCAGTATTTGCCATGTCCTAAATATAAAGTAACAGCGGCTAATGGAGCACCGATTTCAATCTTAGGAGCTATAATGTTAAGAATAGAATTAGGGGAACTAACATCTTATCACAAAGTCATGGTATCCCCTGACTTACCGTCTTCCATGGTAATAATAGGGAACGACTTCTTATTCCGATATGGATGGAAGCCGTACACGACAATGACACTAGAACTACAAGGATACCCGCCAATACCGATACTTCTCAAAGGAAAAAATAAAACTTGTATGACCATAGGATCCCCAGCGCGCTACCCTGAAAATCCTAACCTTAATGACCTCCCGTCTCAGAGGATGAGAGTTGCTGAAGAGGCTTGTGCGGATCGCGACCAATCAGGCCTTATGCGAAACTCTTCTTCAGGGGCGGAAGAGGAAAATCCTTCCATTATCTTGAACGTCGATTTGGGGGATCCCTCCGAAAATGAACGTGTTGTGGAAAGCAAGGGGAAAGTTGCCAATTTAAATACAAGTACTACTGAACGTGTTGTGGAAAGCAAGGGGAAAGTTGCCAATTTAAATACAAGTACTACTGAACGTGTTGTCGAGAGCAAGGGGAACTTTGCTAATTCGAAAACAATATCAAAATCATCAACCGGTAAAGGCGTGATTAGAATAGACGGCTGTAATGACAAAAAGGAAGATAGTATGGTAGAGGTGAAAGAGGAGGAAATTTTTATCCAAGGACTGTCTAAAGAGAAGGAGAAATTAACAAAATTACCAGAGGTTATGAGTAGTAAACAATTACAAAATATAGACGGTGACATTAAAATGGACATTGACATGGACATAGAATTTGGTGTAGAAGAATTCAAGAAAAGACATGCGCAAGGTTACGAATGTGGGTTGTTTTCTATTAATCAGGATGATGAACCATACGATTTAGAGGCACATATGAAAGAGTTGAGCTTGAGAGATGAATTTGAGGTGCAAGAAAGTGAATTGAATTATTTCCAATCAAAGGGAATAAATGAGCCGGAGGTGAAAAACGAACATCCAGACGTTGTGGTAGCCGAACCAATGTGCCTAGAACCGAATTCAATTGGATATGTATCTGTTAAAATACAAGGTAAGGAGAAGGGTGATTTTTTAGTACTACCCTTTTTAGAAATGGAATTGAAGGAGGGAGTGCAGATAAACCCATGCTTAGTGACGGATAAGGTAACGTTTATAACTGTATATAATTACAAAGATGAAATAGCAGTTTTGCCAAAGGGATTGTTGATAGGTGAAGCGGTACGACTTGATTACAATAAAATAGAAACTGAATCGCAATCCGTGAGCGCTGTTAAAATTTCAGAGGCAGAAGAGGGTACATGCAGGTTTGCCAACGAAGAGAAACCGGCGTTTGACGCGAAATTCTTTAAAATTAACCCTGAAGCGCCAGAGGGAGGTCGTAGAGAGTTGATAAAGATTTTAGAAGAATATTGGGATGTATTTGCTGTGAAAAATTCTCAACTAGGAGAGACTTCCGTAGTAGAGGCGTCAATAGATACAGGAGATCATCCTCCAATTAAACAGAGGTTAAGGACCAATTACAGCCCGGCAGAAGAAGAAATCATTCGAAGACAAGTAGCTGAAATGTTGCAGGCAGGAGTTATTAGGAGAGGTTTCACCGAATGGAGTCAAAATGTAGTATTAGCACCAAAAAAGGGAGGGCCACCTCGTTTCTGTATAGACTTTAGAGCTCTCAACAAAATCACGAAACAGATGTGTTATCCTATGCCGCGAATTCAAGATTTAATAGACAGCCTGGTAGGGAATGAGTGGTTCCATTTAGTCGACATTATTAATGCCTTTTGGCAGATCAAGATGAATCAGAAGGACGGTTCACACTTAAAAACAGGATTCATGACAAGAGACGGGTCTTTTTACTTCGTTCGTTTACCGTTCGGATTAACAGGAGCTCCAGCGATGTGGTGTAATTTAATGGATAGAATCTTTCATGATCTGAGACGGAACGTAAAGTGGTATATGGATGATTTGACGATACCAGGGAAGACGATAGATGAGGCGAACAAGAATTTAAGAAGAGTTTTGCAACGTTTTCGGGAACAGAAGCTGAAGATTAAAGTTAGCAAATGCGAATTTTTACAAAAATCAGTAAAACTTTTGGGGTTCATAGTTAGTGGAGAAGGAGTACGCCCAGATCCAGCCAAGGTAGAAGCTATCAAGAAAATGCCATTACCAAGGACATTAAAACAATTACGCGCTTTTTTAGGCATGGTGAATTTTTATCGGAGGTTCATTCCTCAATTAGCAAGGAAGGCTAAACCATTATATAGACTATTGGAAAAAGGACCAGCTGTCAGACGATGGGACAAGGAACAGGTGGAGGCTTTCGAATTACTCAAGAATGAATTAGAGGGACGATGTCTCTCCCATTTTAGAGAAGATCTTCCAGTAGAGATTCATACCGATGCCTGTGATTATGCTATTGCTGCGGTGTTATTGAACGTGGAAGAATACCTAAACGAAAAGGGGAAGAAAAGGCGTAAGGAAATTCCTGTTCATTTCATGAGTAGAACTTTAGCAGGGTCAGAATTGAAGTGGTCCATTCCAGAGAAAGAAGCTTTAGCAATTATCTTTTCCTTAGAAGTCTTTCGGCAATACATAGCTTTGCGAAAATTCATAATTCGAACAGACAATTTGGCATTGACTTATTTGCAAACAATCAAAGATCCAATTAAAACTAGAATAGGTAGATGGGCGTTAAAATTAGGAGAATTTACATATGAAATTAAGTTTCAACCAGGGGTGCATAACAAGGTGAGTGATGCTCTTTCAAGGAATCCTTTTGATAAACCAATTTCGGCAGATGAAGCAGTAGAAGTTCCTACGTTTGCAATTGATAGCGGTGATAAGTGTCAATATGAAGACGACATTGGGGAAGTGGAACAGTTCATGGGTCTAGATTTTAGAACCCATCAGCAATTGGATGAATGGTGTTCGAATGTGATGAAGCATATCGAAGAGTTCAGTAGTTTCAGAATCATCAATGGTCTTCTTTATAGGATTTTCAAAGGTATTCCGAGGTTAGCCATTCCACTCTCTCTTAGAGGAATTTTGTTAGATTTGTATCATTCCACCAAGTTAGCAGGTCATTTGGGACAGATCAAGACTTTATTGAGACTGAAGCCTAGGTTTTATTGGCCAGATATGCACAAGGATACAGCTGCTTATATCAATGGATGTTTGTCTTGCCGCCGGCATAAGCCACCGTTAAGGGCATCACCAGGCTTCCTTAAACCAATCGATCCATCGGAGAATAGAGAAAATTTAGGACCCGGAGATTTCCTTTCAGCAGATTTATTGGGTCCATTTCCAGAATCTAGTGAAGGGAATAGGATGATTATTGTGGTCAGCGATTTAGTGACAAGACACGTTCTCTGCGGAGCATTGAAGTCAGGGACGGCAGAAGATGTTGCTACTTTTCTGGTCAACGAAGTCATTTGCAAGAGTGGTCAGTTTTCTTATCTTCTGACGGATAACGGTACGTGTTTTAGATCAAAATTATTGAGAGAGATAAGTCATAAATTAGGCATCGAGCAGAAGTTTACCACACCCTTTTCACCCAACATAAACGGATTGACCGAAAGATTTAATTATACATTAGCTAAGATGATGGCTCCGCTTGTCCAGGAAAATGGCTTAAGAGGATGGTGTTCTTATCTTCAACCAGTTACGTTTGCGCATAATTCATCGGTACAAGCAACCTTGAAGTTCCCACCGAGTTCACTATTCTTTGGAAGAGAATTGAAGTCACCAATAGATAAGGCTATAAAACTGCCTTCTCTCTCTTTAGCCGCGGATGTACCACTGTCAAGGATTAAATGGGCTTTTGAGGTAGCGCGGAAGAATTTATTATTGGCTCAGGCTAGGATGAAGGTTCGATTTGATAGAGATAGGAAACCGGTAGTAGTTCAAGTAGGGGATTTGGTGATGTATGAAGTTCCTACACGGAAGAAAGGGGAACCAGATAAATTCCAGGTAGCATGTAAAGGTCCATATAAGGTCTTGGATAGATTGGGGAAATTATCTTTTCTAATTTCGGATGTCAATAAGCCCGAGAAAGTAGAAATAGTTTCTGGTAGAAGGTTACATGTGTTCAAACCATTCCAATTGGGAATTTGGAATGACAAGGAACAACCTGAGGTACCCGCAGGAGAAAACAATGAAGAAGCAGGAGGTGCAGAAGTAGACGAGGCAGAACAATTAGAAAACGTAGGTTCAGAAGCAGAGGAAGAGCTAGTACAAGAGGAACCTATAGCAGAGGAAAGAGAAGTCGAGAATCTTAGAAGGTCAAAGAGGATACGGAAACCTAGAGTTATATTTAACGCAAGTTTATTGTTGGAAGATGATTTGAAGTTAGAAGATGAGATGAAAATGGAGAACGGAGAAGAGAAATGAAATGGTACTCTCCGATAAAGAAAATAACAAAAATACAATAAAAAGAGGGACGCAGAGTATGGTGCATCAACAAGTTTCATATTCTTGGTTGAGAGCATAGGGAGTCACGGCAAGAAAAATTCGAACACTAATCGAAATTCCAATTCCTTACAATTCCAAAGGGACGAATTAAGTTTCTGAGACATTATAGTTTTGATTTTCCTTCTGGAAGAGAAGTTGAACAGAATGTTTTATTCTTTAGCTAGTACATCTAGGTAGGTTTCTTTCCTAATAACCTCACAATCAAGCGGATGGGTGGGTGTTCTTTGGAGTTGTCTCCTTTCCTTTTGCGATCGGCGATGGTTGATCATTGGTTGGTAAGATTTGACTAAAAACCCAGCTGGAGCTGCCCATAAGCCTACGCTTGAGCGGCGTCGCGAAAGATAATGCGAAGATATGAGGTCGTACGACCGTCAGGTGTTTCACACCTGGGTTTCTTGTGAGTTCATTATGTAAGCCGAAACTCTAAGCTGAACGCATTAGCAGTCAAGCCTTCTGTTGGTTGAGGGTTGTCGATTGTGTTGGGATTGTTGCTTCTCTGGGGAGCACTTTTCAATTCGCTTGATTTCCTTATTTTCCCTATACAACTTCAATAGCTTCATTGTTTTCAGTATCAACGGTACATTTGGTTCTGGCGGTATAAACACGGAGTGAGAGTTGATTGAATTATGCTGGTCAAAAATCTAAACACTATTGTCATGAATTGGTGAAAAATGGCATACGCAGGGTGAGCGAAAGATTTGTTAGCTTAATGCCATATTCGTTGTTAATAAATTAGATGACACAGTCGGTGGTAACGGCATAGTGGAGAGAATTAAGATTGAGATACAAGGTGGATTACACTCGGTAAAAGTGGAATAAGGGTACAAATTGATTATTTCCAACTATTCAACATTACTTAAAATCCAGAGGTGGTTGTGTAAGGCGAAAAGTAAAAGGAGAAGGCGAGGCACTTGAAGAGACATGGTAAAGAACGCCGTATTTTGCTCACATGATGTTGGTCTAGTCGGTAGTAGAAAGAGATATCCGAGCTACTGCACCATGTCAACATTCTAATTCGAATGGAGTTTAGAGAATTGGAGATTGGAATTGTGGGAGTTGCAGATCGAATTATTATTACTATTACTAATATCAGTTAAAAGCAGTAAAATGGGCAGAAGGTTTTTGGAAAAATGATAAGATTGGTGAAAATCGAGATTCATAATGTTTCTTAGGTGGATTGATGTTACAGAACAGAATGGCACGACTAATTCATCAATGAGCACTCAGTCAATGGATGCGAATAACTCCTTAGTGAGCACTCAATCCAGGGACGTGAATAACTCAGAGGAACACTCAGCCTGATTGGAATCTGTGTATGATCCGTCGGTAAGAAATAAAAGTCGGTGTACACTACAAATAATATTTCCATAGTGAACATTAGTCACCCCGCGATTAACTGGTGTCTGGATATTTACTCGAGTTATGACCTCCTTTAGTATCACTGTTGAATAGGACACATAACTTTCCAGCGCGACTAACTGGTACCTGGATATTGGCCTCGATCAATCAACAGCCCAGCACTCAGCTGTGATCTTGTGTGTCGCTATAGGTGGTATAAAGGTAGAAGAGCCAGGACAATTGAAAGCACCAGCACTCAGTCGTGATCGTCATGTTGCTATGTGATCGCCGAAAAAATAATAGTTTAGGGGTAAAAATTCAACTGACGAATGACGAATGACGATAATTAAGTATTTCAAAACTAATAGGATGAGGTAGGGAATTTTGCGAAAATTCGAGGTATATTAATGGCAATAGAGGACCGCGAAAAAGAATTATTTCAGGAGAAATAACGATCGAAGGATGAAGGGTGTTAACGAATCTTGATTGTTGGTTGTTGACGAGATTGTTGATTAATTTTCAAAATTGGAGTAAGTTCGAATGGAGATTTGTGGGTGTGCGAATTTTCAGAAAAATAAGTATAAAGACGGAGAAAGTAAAAAGCGTAGTCTTTGCGTGTGTTGTCATAGAAGCGTGTGAGTCAATTAATACGTAACAAAAGAGAAAAAAATATCGGACGAAAAAGTTATTACTATTAGGTGTGGAAGTTTAAAGAGCATGGTTGAGAGAAGAAAAATTAAGTAGATTTGGTTATGGTAGTTTTCATCTGAAAGATCATGTTATGATAAAGGACATCAGAGTCAAAATTTTGCACAAATTTGTATTCAAAATTCAACATTAAGAAAATCCATGGACAAGTATCCGCTCGTGTCGAAGGGTAAACCTTCAAGGCATTTGTCAGGAGATCATTGCATCTAACGGATTCGTCCCTCTTTTATTGACTAGGTAATTAGCTGGAAAACTGAATAAAAAATATTGGGGAAGTCTGAAACTCGAACAAGATGCTGTACTTTTATTACTAGGCGTAGGAAAATGGAAATGAATGGAAATAATTCGAACAGTTATCGGGCAAAAGGGTCGCACCGAAATCATTTTGTTGTCTCATATCACAAATTGTCAAATCTTCAGTGTCAGGTTTCACTTTCCACTTTACTTTTCATGTTTGCTCGTAGGTAAACGAGTTAAGTAATTGAGTATCGGTACGTATACTATTTTAAGCACCCTCCACACTTTACGCTTTTAGTAGCAATTGTTCAAATGAAAGGTTCAATTGGTTTATAAAGTTTCCACATAGGTAGTGTAAATTTGGTTCAGGTTCAACTTATTAAACAAAAATTGTGTGCATGATAGGATTGTGCCGAGGTATTTTGAAGATTTCCAAGGGTACAGATACGCGCAGAGGTGTCATTTGTAGTGATATCATCTCGTACTATGCGACAGTAGATTCGGTTTCTGTGAAGGCTTCATCACCTTTGACTTCATTTTGTAGCAAAAGTTTTCGTTTTTATCAAACATCAGAGTTCGTTCACAACGATTTCCAGGAAAACGCGAGGTTGCTTCTCTTTTACGTAGAGCTGAGATGTCGAAATGCGAACTAGGTTTGCTGTCTTCCTTAAATATTTCTTCTTTCACTCGGAGTTGAGTAGTTAGGGTTTGCAAAAGTTGACACTTTCGAGATGGTTCATTATTATTGTCAAGAAGACTCATGGTTCCAGTCGGAGAATTGTTGGAGTCTGCAAGTATTGTTGGAAGGAAGGAAGGGGACGATGTTGTATCACTAACGGTTGGTCTAAATAATCTTTTCTATATAATATTGTGGCTGAGTGGCATTTAGAGTGTAACGAACAAAACGGTAATTGTCCAAGGAGGAGAGAAATTGTTGATACGAAACGGTTATGTTCAAAAAGCAGATTATTCAAAACCAAAGTGAAGACGTAATGTTCACCAAGAGTCGAAAAGCCAAAAAAATTGCTTTAATCTCATTTCTGACATGTGTCTAGAGAAAAAAATAATTGACTGTTATGGGCGGAAGTTCTAAGGGAATTACGAATCCTCAAACATATCGACTTAAAGGCGACTTCATTTGAATGACCTCCATCGTCACTTTTCTTAGTTATCATCTTCTCATAGAATAAGGTAGGTATTAGGGATGTACTTCATTTATAAGACCTGTCGACTAATCTTCGCCATTGCGGCAGTAAATTCAGTCGATTCCAAAGGCCCATTCACAAAATGCACGATAGTGTCTTTGTTTTCTATAAATATAGTAAAATCACTAAGACGGACTTGCTTGGAACTGATACTGATCTTGGTCGTCTTCTTTAAATCTCTCGAAATGATTCAATTTCTTGAATCTCTCTTCATTTAGTTTTCAATCATTTTAATGATGAACAAAAAGGGGGTAATGCACGGAAAACGTATGTAGGTAGATGACCGATTCACAAAAATTCCGTAAAGCGCTCATTTCATCTTAAAACCGCCGTTCCGAATTTCTTAATTGCGAAGAGATTACGGCGGTAATGAGCAAAATTCTCAGAAACTCTTTAAGGTCGATATGACCTATAAAGAAAGGTTAAACGGTTCTGTAATGGTAATAGATTTCCTTCTTTATTATTTACCTTCACCTATATTGCATACACGGGCGGATATGGGTTAACATTGACTGTGAGTTGTTTGTGAAAAGAAAAACACTGTAATGAGCACGGAAAAGAGCATAATTGGGAGGACTTGATAAACAGCAGGGTTTAAAAGCTCTATAAATTGCAAAGACGAGAGTGAGAGGTGATTTCAGTCATAGTTGTGTGAATTACGAGAGAGGAGAAAAGCAACGAATAATGGATAGTACGATTTATCAGTGGATAATTTTTACTTGCGTAGTCATAATACTCTGTTTTTGGCTTTTATACATTCAGTGGAAGTCTTGTGTAATGGGAATGGAGATTTCACAAATTCCGGGTGTTAGACCAAGAATAAGGGCAGTGGGAAAACATAAAGCCGTAGATTTGTTGGAGAGTGAAATTGCGAATTTGAAGTGGGTAGTAGTGAGGCATAAATCCGAAATTTCGGAAATTTTGAGTACATGTGAAAAAGCATAAAAAGAGAAGCAGTCATACTTAAAATTCCTGGAACATAATATAAAATGGGACTAAAGGAAATTGTGGGTTCTATATCTAAAAAGGACAATAAAATTCCAAGAATTCAGGAGGAAGAACTAATAAAGTATGGATTAGTGTGGTTAGTAGGAATGATGTCGAAAACAGGATGGGTTACGTGATATAGTTAAATAAAAGAAGAAGAAGTTCAATTCAATTTGTCAGTACAATTTCAAAAGGAACGATCAGTAGAGAGTCACGATGTTGTGTAGAAAGTACATAGTTTTGAGTGTGCTAGTTGCAGGTATTTTGGGAGGCCAGTTTAACGAAAGTGACAACCAAATACCCAGGAGAACAAACAGATTTCAAGTGCTACGGAATCCAAGACGTGAAGTGATAATATCCGAAGTTCAAAAAACTTTGAAATATCCAGAACAATTTTTCAATTCAGTTTGGACACGAGCAATCATAGGAATCACCATCGTAATTTTTATGATCATTGCCATGTTTATTGTACGACATGTAGTCAGAAAATTGAGATAATAAGTGCAAATGTTACGCAAAGAGTTGATTATTTTGTCAGTAGCATTCGCAGTGGGAAACGTTATACTATTTGGGGCGTGTATGAGTAAAAGTTCTATTTATGTGTGTAGTATGAAAATAACTATCAAAAATTTAGAAGCACTTATCGTTATTCATTATATTGCTATAATATTACTGGTTTTGATCGTACTGGTGAAAGTCTTGAATAGAGATAAATTTTGGAGAGAAAAACAAAATGTTAGCATGTAAGGCAGTATTTGCATTATTAATAATATACGTTGTAGTAGATTTTTTGTTACTGGTTACTTGTACTCCATACAGACCATTTTTCAGATGTATATCAGGAATAATAACAGTAAATATAGTAACATTTATGCTTGGGTTAATAGTAGCAATAATAATAGTCATTATAATATCATTATACGCCACCGCTGAAGGAATTTTCCACGGCTTCAACGGAGACTACAACAATAATTGAAGAGAGGAAAGTACGAGGAATAGAATGCAGTGTGTGTGGATTTGGTTGATAAACTGTCTTTTCATCACATCAGTTTCTGGAGAGAGAAGATGCTGTCCAAAAGGGTACGACTTACTTTTACTACACCCAAGTGAGATTCTTACAAAGGCGGAAAGTCATCATTATTGCGTGCAAAGCGGTGAAA
Source organism: Tomocerus nigrus (assembly GCA_019776505.1). NCBI lineage: Eukaryota > Metazoa > Arthropoda > Collembola > Entomobryomorpha > Tomoceridae > Tomocerus > Tomocerus nigrus. The sequence continues at coordinate 3,464 of JABASI010002878.1, read as the reverse complement.
AGAGTAGATTCAACATTGTAATAAATCGACCTGGATCCACGACCTACAAGATGGCATTGATGAACTTCAGAGACAAATGGTTTGAAAGAAGAATAGACGGAGTATTTGTTGGACTTAATTTTTGGATGTGGCCAGTTTGGCTCCAGATAAAGGAAGGTACATATTGTATAAGTAATGCATCTGTAGTCCAGAAACAATTTATACCTACTTCAGTGAAGTTCGTCGAAGTGATACTGTTTCAAGAATTAGAGGGTATAGAAGAGTATAAGATACATAGAATAACGTATGGATGTTTGTATTTCATTTCAAGCGTATTTTTGGGTTTAACATTATCAATGTTTATTATATGGTGGAATAAGTTAAATACTCAAGAGTATGCACAGTTTTCTTTCTTTTTGGCGTTGCTTTTCTTTTATTTGTTTGAAGGAACCAGATTGGTGAGTAATCTGAATGGGCTATTAACTGAACCGTCGCCATCGTGTCATGTACTAGGAATTATAAGTCATTATTTCTTTCTATCTGTGAGTACTACTTCTTCAATTATGGGCTTAGATTTACTATGGACATTCTGGAAATTAGAACCCATAACATACCGTATAAAAGATTGGAAAAGATTAAGCATCTATAATTTAATATCATGGGGAACACCTGCGTTCGGTTTAACGTTTGGGTCATTGTTATATTACATGATATCCCCGGGGAAATGGCGAAAAAGTACTGGAGGAAGAGCAGAATATGCATTCGAAAGATGTAGCTCCCCTTTATGGGACACAACTATTTACTTACAGGCATTATTGATTCTCTTCAACCTATTTACCTTTGGATTTATGGGGTTTCGTATCTTAAAACATCAAAGACTGAGGGTGGTTACGAGAATTAGTGAAGGGATGAAGCAAATCCACTTTAGAAGATTGACGTCGATAGTGACGAAATTGTTCATAATTTTGGGATTGACTTGGGTTGCAGTTTTCGTAGAATTCCTATTTGGGAAATCACATCCTTTGTCAGCGGTATGGGTAGTTTTGAGGGTCATTAATGTTTTATTGGGAATCTTATATTTCTTTCTTTTCGGGTTGTCAAAAAAGAACAGACTTAAAATCAGAGAATGGAAACAGAAATTTTGGGGAACGGGAGAATCAAATGAGTTATAAGACTCACTATGACGGTTGAAGGAAAGAAAATTGGTTGGAATAGTAGTAAAGGAACTAATAGATAATAAGATGTAAGATTAATTAGCTGAGGCATGTATTATAATGTAGAACTATAAATAAGTAGGGTAAAAATAGTAGATAAGATGTCATTTAATAAATACTAAAAATACGGAGAGATGTAAGACTAGAAATAGTAGTCCTGTGACAATTCGGTTTCCCCATTAAAGTCCCAAAGTTTGAGTGGGGTTTTTTCTGAGTTGTCATGAAAGTAGCCGGAACGGGCAGGACTAAGGCCGGGGACTCTAAAAATTGAATAAGAGCATGCAAAAGCCAGCATGTTCGTATTCAGGCCAAGAAAACATAATTTATAAGTAGTATTTACATAATAACGGCAAAGTAGAGTGGAACCATTTTGTAATTCATATTAGAAAGTAGTGCGAGCAAAATAATGTAAAAATAAGCAGAGACATCTTAATGCCAAATATAAATAGCAAAAGCCATCTTAAAGTAGTTTGTAATAAAATAGAATAAATTAAGGAATAGCCTTAAGACATAAGTTAAATTAAAGTTCCTGCGTGAGCTTATTGCCGCAATCAGTTGTATTAATAGGAAAGATGTTGGGGCGGCTTAAGGTTCTACTCGATTTATGTCACTAAACGCTGAGGCCCAACATCTAACCAGACGGCTTTCGGTGATATAAACGAGGTATATGCGGGATGACTCGGTATAAAATCGGTACAGGGTCATTCTTCATATGTGGAATTGGGACCAGGTAAAAGTAAAGAGTAATAAGTTAAGTAATGATAGAAGTCATAGTGTGGTAGTCATAATAGAAAATAACAATCCTAATAATAATAAATTGTAAAAAAAGAATGGTTTCACTCGAGCCGAAAAAGATGATATAAAAATTTAATTAAATAAGTCATTCTCTTTGATATTATGTATTCTGTCGCGTTGCTATAGAATAAAAGGTCGGGGGAGTGTTACACTACCCGGGTTTTCAGGAATAATAAAGTAGAAGTTGGTAGGTACATAATAATTGTTCACCATAGCATGTACATAAAATTCTTGAATCATAATAATAATTGTCCAATGATATAAATTAAGGAATATTTAGAGCAAAGCTTTTGTATGCGAGAGGCTGGAATGTTAGAAGCTAAGCGATAGTGCAAGTAACGGATGTGGTGTTTTTATCTTTCTTAGAAAAGCTTTAGTAAATGTCTTAGCAATGAGTCGCAGTACATTGCAGCAAATGAATAAGTGTCACATAATATTCTGCCATAATAATAATTAAGAACATTTTAATTGTACAAAATAAGCAAGTAGAGAGTAAGTAAAGTAAAAGATAAGTAAGGAATTTCTTAGAAAAGCTTTAGTAAATGTCTTAGCAATGAGTCGCAGTACATTACAGCAAATGAATAAGTGTCACATAATATTCTACCATAGTAATAATTAAGAACATTTTAATTGTACAGAATAAGCAAGTAGAGAGTAAGTAAAGTAAAAGATAAGTAAGGAACGGATGTGCAGTTCCTGTGGTCAGTAGTTATAACATAAAATGTTAATGTGGTATAGATATAGGTACCTATGTATAATGTGTGGGCGAAAAGAGAATGAGAAAAAAGGAATATGTATTTATTAATTGAATTTGGCATAACAGCACATTCAATACACGTTCCAAATTACATATTACAATATTAAGTTGGCTATGCTGGTGAGAGGAGATTCTATTCATGACGACACCGAATCCCATCACCAACATACCGTGATACATAAGGTAGACAGTGATTTAGATATTGATTATTTTCACCTGATGTTGTTTATAAAGTTAACATTTTCACATTTACTAAACCCACAAATAAATAGCAACTGATACACATTTAGGTGACCAGGGGAAATACAACCTAGGATATATTTACGGATTACACCATTTTTCGCGGAGGTCTGCCTTTCCAGGACTTCCAGTGATTAACTTCATATATCATTCAATACGAACACGCACAATAGACTCACTAATGTGAGAAAAAGACAGAGAAATCTTTACGTGTACACAGTAGTTACCCCAATACTCATGTACATGTTATAGATTGACTTTGGCTGCGAGGAGAAATGGGGCCATCTTTTCTGGTTCTCTCACCCGGGCACTTCACTTGCTAGCTGCTCTTTCGAGGGAAATTAAATTCAAAATGTTCTGTTTCTACTAGGTAGTACTAATTACTAAAAAATTACACTTTTCCATTTATCTTAGGACAAATGGAATTATTTTTTTTATAAAGGTTAGTTAAATTTGGCTCGGCCTAGGATATGTCGACA
>JABASI010002877.1:0-18132 GCA_019776505.1 Tomocerus nigrus | reverse complement strand
TGGTTGTTGAACGGCTGATTAATGGGAAGGTCTTTGCGTACAACATTAACTCATGAATGGGCCAGGTGTTTGCCAAACAACGACCCATTTCTGGTAAGGAGGACACTGGAGTGAAAATGCCACTAATGGCAGCCAGGGGTAAAACCGAGTAAGGGCCATGGGTGTTGTGCTGCCTGGGATGATGTTGTCTACTTTTATGCACAACTTTTTCAATATTATCCTTGTCCGTACGTAAATGTAAATGAAACATTAATCGTTGACTCCTTTATCCTGCCGCCTGCAATCTAATCGAAAACAAAATCATTTTCATGATAAATAAGCTTCAGTTTTATTTCTTCCGAAATTGTCATTAAATATTCACATGGCATTTCTGAGATATCATCAGAAAAGCTATTACTCTTATAAATACCGTGAGCTATGGATGTTTTCCAAATCCACTAATTAACATTCCTTTACAAATTTGCAAAGGTTTACCTAAAGCTTTTATAGAAAACAATATCTGGCAACAAAGTTCACTGCCTTTTGTTCTCAAGATAATTGGACATTCCACTACAAATATGCAAGTAATTTGAACACTAATTGAATGACACAAATTCAGAGTAACTTGCAGACTCCATTGCATTAACGAACTTTTTCTGGCTTTCTGGATTTCAACGACTTTTATTAGTAAGTGTGGTTCAGTATCGGCTGCGAAGTATATTTTCTGTAGGTAGGTATGTAGCCAACAATTTGCCAACCGTTATCATGAAGGAAGTATGTCCATTCGCTTTTCCCTGGATATGTGATTACGGTCTTTGGAGAGAATAAGATGATAATCCCATGCATTAATTTACATATCTGACTAATCTGTATTCCAATGGGCACCAGTCATATTATGAACCAAACTTAAAATTTCTGCGTGCAAAAGGACTTTTTTGAAAGGTTACAGTAACTATGACTATCTAAATCCCATTGAAGTTTATTAAAATCTTTACGCAAACTAAAAGTCCCAATAATATTGATCTATACAAGAAAATATCACTGACGAACAAGAATTCTTTTGTCGCTAAATGAAAAGATTCTGCGCCGTTGGCAAAAAGTTTGGCGTAGATGATCTCCGCAGTTATTCATCCATATAGCACAATAATATAAAAGAGAAAAACGATGTACAGTAGTTTTATTTACTTTTAGGTTACATGGAGTTTTAATTTACTTTATAAGTTTGCTGCTGGTTGGCTTACGATTATACATATGTACTGTTTTCTTTTAATGCCACTGATGCGAGATGCGGTGTGACTGTGAGCGTCGAAAAATTTACATTAAGTTTGTAAAGTTTGCACTAAGCAATATTTCAATGTACAATCTCCTTCCCTCCCGGTACCAATATGTACGTATTTATGTACATACATTTCCCAGACTCTATACTGTCGTTTCACATTTTTTGCCACTCGTTTGTTAGACGCCACGTAATTGATTCCAGAATATCGTTATGGGTACGTATAGCTATAACTTATTTGCACATAACAGTGCAAAAACAAAGTTAGCGCATGCAAAATAAAAGGCAGAACTAGAAAACTTAAGTTTGAATCTAGGCGATACGTAATTGAACGTGTAGTGAAATGGGGCCCTCTCATTTAATTAAATTCTGATGAGTGACTTCGGTTTCCGAGCACCGATATTTTTTACACTTCTGAAGTCTGACGCGTATGCAGAACCTCCTTCCTGTCAAACTTTCATTGCTATTTGAATTCTCACGATCTATACAATTGCATATTGGAAAACAATTCCTGTTTACGTGACAGTGCACTTATATCTAATACTAATACTTAATTTGAAAATAAAGTCCAATATTTGAATTGAGAAAAGTTTTAGGTAGGCATCTGTTTTATGTTATCAACTTTTAATTTCTTGTTTTCAATTTAGAGTTTCGATTCCTCGTTTGAAAATGTTACATGAAATAAAAATACGAGATATTCATACGATAGACGCATACATGTATAAATGTTGAAACATTTTATGAATACGTTTATAATCCCCGTGCAATTAATAGTTAATTATTGTTCTTCTAAGACATTCACACTGAAACAGTGCATAGCATTAAATAGGGGAAATGTACGGCGTTTGTTAGATGTGTTTGAGAATATTTTTTGAATGTGAGTAGAAGTTAGAACTGTTCAGGAATTCCAATAAAAGAAGCTTTGTAGAAAATTGAGCATGCACAAGAATGTAGATTGGTCGCAAGGTAAAGAATTTCAGGTAGACACTTATGAAGTTATGACATAGTAGAAATAAGGAGTATAGCGTTATGGACTATATTAATTATGTATATCCATTAAAGTGCATTGAACTGTTGAAGGGCAATCGAAAGAAAATGAGAATTGAGAAACAGGAAAGCGAATCGAATGTCTTTCTCGGAAACAATATTATTTGTACCTGAATGAAGGATCCTTATAGTTGCTTTGATCCACAGATAAACTTCTCCAATTCCATCGCATTTCATATCATCAGAATGGAATTGAGTCAATTGAGATGTTCCAACAGAGTTAAATTTTCAAAGGAGATCAGCGAGGCTGAATTGGGCGTCGATTTTTTTCTCAATCCTTCAACAACGAACGCTAGCTGGTTGAGCTGAGCGGTGTAGGTATATAGGTATTGTTATTGTAATGTACAGATACGTAGCAGATCTCAACAGAGTTGAATGGAGAAATTGTTACAGTATAAGCACCTAGAAGAAGAACTAATAGTTTCCCTATACATGTCTTCGAGGAGGGAAAGAAACAAAATGTATCTTATTACGTATTGCATCATGTATGTACATATTTAGGGGGTATCTGTGCAGATAGTAAATATAGCGCCCTAGTAGGAGCTTATGGCATCTCTACATAGATAATGAAATGTAGGATCTATATAGAGTCATTTTTTGAATAAGCAGTGTACATACTTAGTTTGGGATTCCTTCTCTTGTCTTGAACGGCGAAGGATAATATATTTATTACGTATATACATGAGCATTATAGTCTGCATACAAATCGAAGAAAGCACTCACAATACTCCGAAGCACAAACAAGATGTACATATGAAGAAGAATCGCTTGCAAAGCCAGTCCGATGCAATGGCTCTACATATTCATTTCAAAATGCATATTATGTACCTATGTGATATATTTAGAATGAGTGGAATATCGTTTCTGGGCAAATCGAAAGACAACTCCTGAAATGCAAAGAAGATGCCTACTAAAAATAAGAAGACATCTACATTAGATATACTTACCTACTTGGTTCGTCGACTACTAGGCGGAATGAACATTAGAAGGACCTATAATAGAATATGCTTACGGATGCTCTAAGAAGATGAGCACTATAGTAGTAGGTACGTAGCTTTACTACTTAGGAGATATGCACTTACACTCGTGCCCTATTTACATAATGCCAACTCGGCTGCATATAGCAAGGGTGAAAGCCACGTATATTTATAATGGCAAAGGGAATACTCATAATATGAATTTTTTGATAAGTCAATCTGTTGTGTCGTAGGTTTTAGTTTGCTTGACGGGTTTACTTAGCGAGGGAGCACATAGGCGAGGGAGGCCGTGCCTACTTCAACTCTATCCAAACAATATTGGAAAGTGAAAACGATCAGTCCCTATTCCATATTGGCTTCCGAGAGGATGTGATACAAAGAAGATGAAAATTGATGAAATAAGTTTGCTGGTTTGATGGCTTCAGTCTGCACAGCCTCTACATTCATCCATAGCTATAGGAATATAATAAATAGCTGTGGGTATAGGCGCGGATGCTGGCGCGCTATTTATTTGTGTGCATAGCCTACCTTGGCTATGAATAACTAGAATAAATATGCTCCATGTTCTGTTATGCAAGGCATTGTATGATTTCCACGGAGTACATAGACTCTCTCTCTCTCTCTCTCTTAACAGATTGAGCAGAGGAGACAGAGACGGCAATGGGGAATAGACAGCAGAAAAAGAAGCGCAAAGTAAAACATTTCCCTGGCGCTCGCACAAATAACGATATTATATTATATGTAGGTATTCATGTCTCTCCTGCACTTCGTCACAGTTCAAATCTCAATGGGGCCCAGTGTGACACTAACTTTGCAATAATAATATTACGCTTCCGTAACTTACTTATGCTCCTTCAATATCATCCCGCAAATGAATCTTCCTCACTTGTTTCTTCTTATTAAAATGCTAATGCGAGAATAATTGACAGGAGTACTAGCAATTCTCACCAGAAACAACATGGATCTATGGACACTGTACATTTTCTATTTTTGCTATCAGACACAATCATTGACACTGTTTCCCTTCTTGTTTACACAATGGTAATTGAATTAGTTATTGCGCCGTGAAGGATTAATCTGACAATATGTTCATTGGACCATACATCCTCTGTCTCACAACTTTACCCAAATTACTCACATGGATGATCATTTCTCTGCTAATTACAGCATGCAGGAAAAACCTTTCAGTTCATACTAGAATCTCTTTCAGGTTTTTGTCATGGGACGCATCGTCAAGGACAATAAATATTTATTATAATTAGTAGTTTCACTAATTAAAAGGGCACATACTCTGCCATGTATAGTACTTGTAATTTTATGGTTAGATTAGTTAATTATAAAGCATTACTTGCCTTCAGTCATATAAATTAATTATAATGAAGCATTATTTCTACATCAGCTACTAATTTATGTAATTATAAATAATGTGGTACGTAATAATTTGACTACATGTGATGCCATATTATGTAGGAATTGTATCAATAATAAGCAGGTAGATTTGCAGATGATAATATGTAGGAGCTGGGCAATATTATTATATGATGATGTGATGTGAGGAGTGTAGAGCTGTAACGGTGTCGTTATTAACAAGGCATAAAATATTTCCATGTGCTACAGTGGGCATTAAGTGAGTGGCTGTATAGATCTTGCTGACGATGAGCCAAAAGAGAGAAAGAAAGTGGAAATCTGTAGCAGGGAGTGTAGGGTTGGGGTTATGTAGTGCCCGTGCCTATATCTGACTGAAGGAAGATAGTAAGTATGTAAACGGTAAAAAGAACTCTGTCACAGAGATCCCCATAGAGAAGAAAAGAAAGGATTCAAGGAGACACGGCAGACACGAAATGGTTGCAAAAACAATATCGATCCGATGCTTTACTTGCTTTCTTATATCATTTGTTTGGTCTTCCATCAAGTGAGACTTTACATTTCTCGGTACACACAAATAGTGTATACGATTACTTACATATAAGTCGGAGCTAGATAGTCTGCATGATTTTAGAGATGGGAGGAGGTGTAGCCTTTGTATTATGCATGTAGCTACCTAGTAGTCCTCTCCGTCTGTACTAGTAAGTAGGGAAAGTAAGTAGTAGGTAGCCTTCGTATAAATCTACCTACCTACCTAGTCCACTTATGTATCTACGCGTGTACACTTAACTTATGTATTGGCATTGGCATCCCTTCCCTCCATTACGCTACGTTTCGTTATGTTATGCATGTATGTTACTTAGCGTACATATAGATTAGTGTTGTGATATATATTTTATAACGCCCTGTTCCTCATCCTTTTTTCAATTTAGACGCTTCTTCGCTTTGTTGCACTGTATTATGATTATTACATAGAAATCTCTATATTATATATGATGGCTACTAAGTTAGGAGAGGAGCATTGGATGCTGGAGGCTCGACGTCCTCACGAATACACAAATAGAAGAGGCCGCCCGCGAGAACCTCTGTATAGGATCCATACCTTTCTGTCATGTCTCTCTTTTCTCTGACTTGTGAGTGATTGTGTGAGTGAGGGAGTGTGTGTGTGTGTGTGTACGTGCACCATTCACTTGTTTCATAACAAAACGCTTCACAAACAACTCCCCACTATGGTCTATCAAACGGGATAGGGAGCGGAGACGTCTTCCCCAACTCAACTCAACTCCAGTTACATTCATTCTTCATGTACATCCGAGCCCAAGTTAAGTCAAAGTGGGGAAGAGATGCAAGATGTATTGAGAATAAAGCCAGAGAGCTAGCTGTCAAATAGAATTCGCAAAAATATGTAAGTAGCAAAGACTTATCCTTAGAAAGAGGCTTTCACCCAAAAACTCGGAGAAAGCCAGCGAACAAGATAAAGTAAGAGCCGAACGGATTCCTTTCTCGTCTCCCCACGTTACAATTTAGCCAAGCAAGCTACCCATCTACACATTAGTAGCAGTAACTAAAATTATTTCCATTGCCCAACACTTCCTATTGCTTTACTCTTCATTGGGCAACTCTGTTCACTTCAGCCACTATATTTTAACTACAGGTTAGTCTACCTATTCTTTAAATTAACTTTCTCTCCTTCCTTTCCCCATACTACCTACTTACTTTCTCCAACAGTCATCTGATTCTCTGCCTACGGTACAGACACATACATAGCATACCTTCCCACGTAACTAGCACTTTAATTTTATTTTCTTGTCCTGCTGTTTCCATTCCCCCTAATCGTAGGCATAAGTCTTCCCTCGTCTTTCCAAACCCATTCTGTCCTAATAAGAATACATTGTGCTACAGAACACTCGCGGCGTTAATATTGATGGCCACTCTTTCTTCTTTTCTGACTATGTACTTACAGATAATAGCAATGCATATGATCATCTATAGCAATACCTGGCTACAATGACAAAGCAGCCTAATATCAGGCAGGACCACATTTATATAATCATTGAAAATCCCTCGAAGGGATACAAACCAAAAACGTTCTCCTACTTGTCATTATAATAGCAACCGCTATAAGGGAAGTTCATGTAAGGAAAGACAGTCGGAATATTTAAACACGTAGCTGCACCAAGTGATAGTGCACGAATAATAATATTTCTATTTCCATGAATCCGTCATCTCAACGTATCCCTATCTATTTTATCAGAAAACTATGTATATAGTAAGACACCGAGTGTGCAATGTTTCTATGCAAATGTGCCTCGTAATAGGATCGTTTTTCCCTATGTGAAATGCTAATTCACTTCTTCAACCTTCTACATGGATTGAAATGAAAGCTTTTCTCCACACTAGAAAGTCAAGGAATTAGAGATGCAATATTATCTTATAGCGAATCGATATACTTTTCAAAATATGAATACAAAGTGAGTGACAAATGTAGTTTGGTTTGCTGTTGCCCTGTCAAACATCCAAAATGAAATATTGAGATGAAAAATAATGCTCTTATTGCACTTTCCCTGTTTTGTCGAATACAAAATGGTATGCACATGTATCTGTCTATGACAATGCCATCACCAGGCAGAATAAGCAACATTCAAATTTTTATTCAGCCTTGTACCTAATGTTGTTCGTCGACAATTTTGAGATTCGACTTTCGACTTGTACGCAGATTTCTATTTATGTCAATGTCTCTCAGATTATATTAATCTAGTTAACTTTGCATTTTCCTACGCCATGCTTTGGTTGGAGTATAAAATTATTGAAGGAAAATTTTCAAATTATTCATCGTTTACTTTTACTAATTATAATTTCAAATTTTTTCCCTGCAGGATGATTACTTATTTTCCAACAAGAAATTAGTCTTCTCTAAAAGAAATGATAGACCATTAGTCTCTGTTACTAGAAGTAGAGTTCAAACCTGAATCCATTAGAAGATATCTCCGCACGGAAAACTTAATACTGTTAGAGTATGGTAATGGGCATGAAGGTAGGGCTACGACAGACTTTCACAAGAAATTTGGTTTTCCTTCTATAGTATACGTACATGAATATTATGTAAATATGTAATTTAATAAAAAATGACAAGACGAAGTTGAAGAAGCAGTTTCGTAGAGGTGTTACACAATATACATCCATATATGCAATTATGTAGGGTAGTTTATGACAGGTTAGGAAGGTAAAGTTGGCAGGTGCTGATGCTGCTGTCTAGGTTCGTTGTGTAGGGTAATAGCTAATAACAATGTAAACATACCTACGCCTCCAGTATAATTTATTTTCCTTAGCACACGGTACTACAACTTTGGCCTCTCTCCTGTCGTGTGCACATGTACATACATGTACTATGTCTAATCTGCACTCGGAGCCCTCAGCCGTGGATGGTGGTAGCGGCGGCTGGAAATTCTCTTTTATAATACGTTCCGCGGATTATTTTAATACTCTATCTGTACTTACAACTAATACGTCTATTGCATTCCATTCTATTGATAACAATACACATGGTTGTGATTTACAATGGAATGACTTCGCGGTCCGAGGATCCGATTAACTTACCTTATAACAGCTGCTTAAAATGCTATATTTTTGTCACTTGGCCAGCACTTTAAGAAAAAATTAATTAGACGGCGTTTTTTCGGTCAAAAACTGGAAAATAAAATTGAAAAATAGGCGGAGCTGTTGTTTTTTCACAAACGGTAGTTTATGGCTAATTTCGGCGGCGGCGGCGAGCCGTCTCTGCTGGTGAGTCGTTCCGCATTGCAAAGACTTTCTGTCTGTATACGAATTATAATATAGTTTATCTATCCTCTCTAGAGATCATCGCACCTGAACTCAGTGGCTCTGTTCGGCTGTTGTGCTGTTTCTGTGCCTGTCCAGGCACAGGCAACCCGGTTAGTAGGCTAAATAACAGTAGGAGAAAGTCAGAGTGTTAAATAAGGTATAATGTTATGTTATGTTGTTAGGTAGGATGGAAGGACGTTTAGGTTTGAGCTAATAAAAATGCTGTCTGTGTGGATAAAGGGTATAGTGGCTGCTAGGAGGAGAAGGAAGGTAGATTTTAGCAATCAAGCCGAGTTCATTGCCGACTTGACTTGGTTTAAGTACGGTGCCACTGGTTGGTTAAAATTAAGTCTGAAATGCGGCTATGTGATATGCTATGCCCATAACTGTATTTGTTGGGATGTAGCTTTCTCTCCAGCTGTCCCAGTTGTCTTTACCTTAATTAAATTGTGTTGAAAATCCAGTAGCAGCACGTTTCAACAAGATTATATGAGACCCAGGAGAGTCAGGGCAGGAAAACACAATGACGGGATGCATATTACATTACATTGCATAAAGTATTTGATCAGGAGAGCTAAACTTAGGTCATTTGTTACATGTCTTCCTTGTCGGAATAGATCCTGCTCTCTCATTCTCCTTCGGCTCAGCCAGTTCTTTCTTTTGCATAGTCTGCGTCTTCGTGCCCTCATTTTTTCTCTTGATTCCTTTCCCTTGCCAATAATACCTTGTCACGCTTAGCTAATGTGAAGGGCAATACAGGGCACACTAAGTCGCTTACATAAAATGCAAGGCGTAACATCTTTCTCCCCGAAATATCCCGACTCCTCTTCTTCCTATCATTAGAAAAACTAAATACTACCACCGAAAGACAAATAAATTACTTAGTGGAATGGAAATTATTCATTATGGCCATCATGCATTCCATGCCTGATTTCATTCTCAACGCATTATTAATATTATTATTATTATTATTTAATATATGCAAGTATTATGTATGTATATCTGTATACAGTTACTATATAAAAAAATCACAGGACAGCAGAGCACGAGGCACTTGTGAACAAGTGCAGCAGAATTGTAATTAATTCATTTATTCGTCTCTCTAATATTTTGATTATAAACTTCTTTCCTTGCTACATAATTAGGTATGTAATATTATTTATTAGTAAGTATGTTCTCTCTATACAGCTTACTTAGGAGTTGATAAGGTTTGTACGCTACCAGCTTGAAGGGTCTGCATATAAATACCTAACAACCAGTACAATAATTTGTTCATGTACTCTTACATAATAATAAACAATATGTGTCAGTGTTTTGTGATTTTGAGGTGTGAGTAGTAGTAGAGTGATTTTGTACAGGTATGTATGAAGATCATTGTAAAATACCAGCACAAATTTGATTTTAGCATTACACGTATGTAATTACATTCTTTTATATATATAAATACGCTGCATACTTGCTATCACCACGTAGATAGTAGGTACTATGCAGTATAGAGATTTCATTCAGGTAGCTAGATCTACCTCACAACGCGAAAATATTCAACGAACATGAAAAAGAACCGATACAGAAGAACGAATGGTTTGGTTGGGCCAAGAGTCTCTTCCAACTCCTCGTGTCCTTCGTGTGGAATTTGGAAGAGAACCATCATAATATTAGTTAGTGTGACATGACTGTCCAATGGTTATTATTATAAAGCGTCCGTCTCGGCGATTTGCTTTCGCTGGAATTCGGTCGGAGTGAGGACGAGAGATGAGGGAGGTTAGGATTTCCAGTGTCAGGCAGCCTATTCCTTGGCATTGCAATGAAATAGATCCATATGTGGAGCTCCGTATGTCTGTTACGCAGTGTTTGGAAATAATAGTCGCTAGAATCTCTGTTATGTGTCATGTCGTGTCTGACTGAGCATTTGTATTAACAATAGTGCCTATCTATCTCTATGTTTTGTTGCATGTTTAAATTCCTAAGCCTTTCTTTTGTGGCTGGGAACTGAAAGTGTCGTGCACACACGTCCACAAAATGTCTTTTCTACGAAACACCGTAACACAAGTACGACTGAGCAGCATCTTGCCGATTTCGCCAAAAGGGAGTGCAGATATTATATACTTTCATCTACCTACAGTACAATGGTCGGGTGTAGCTGTGGTGGATATTAGCACATTTTATCCCTATCCAAGGGAATACTATCCCCGTCCTCTCCGTAATGTATTTTCTGTTGAGATCCCTGCAAAGTGGGCTACAGCCTACCAAGGAGCTGTGCTGTGTTGTGTAGACAACAATGAGGGATTGCAATAACTGTCCTACCTATCCACAGATCGTATTTAGCCCTCCTCCTCCTCTTTTAGTTGAAATTCGATCCCTTCTCCATGCATTACACGGAGATAGTAGTTTGAGGCAGTCATACAATATCTACGAGCGAGCTACATTTAAAACAGAGCTAGAAAATGTTATAGAATCCGTACTAGAATACGTAATGTGAGATTCGCCTTCTCATTTCCGGCCAATTATCGTCAGTTGAGTTGTGCAAGTTAAAAACTAGCTAAAGTCTATCTATTTATACGTATTTATTTCCTTATGAAGGATGATAGTGATTGTGTGAGGAGAATCAAGAGGGACGCATTTGCGGTCCATCACTTCCTCCCCTCTTGATATTAGTATGCAAATCATTCATGGGTCCTTACAGAAACGGCTATCATTCAGTCACAGTGACATAGAGGTTAGGGCAGGTCAACTACCACCATTCGGGTCTACATCGTAAGTATATAGTAATTGTTGTTCTTGGTTGGTACAGATTGAGTATTCTATGTGTTACTTAGGGACAGTTAAAATTTCCGCCTGCTATCGTCGTCCTCTGATAAGTTGTACTGTAAGTACGATAATACTATTTATTATATGGTATAATTTATTGGATGAGTAGTCCATGGACAGAGTCAAAGTATCAGTTTTCCTCTTGATAGTTCTGTTGTGTGTGTGAGTGTGTTTTGTGGAGAGTGTGGTGTGGGTGTGGCTGTCGAAGATGGGCGAGGACGAGCAAAGTGCCCACACACGGGCTCTCTGCTCTCCGACCTCCGTGTCTGCATTTCCGTGTCGCCCCGTCTCGTCTCCGTCCCATTCTCACTTACTTTCTCCTCCTTTCCATTTCCCCCGCTTTCTCTTCTGTCCTTCTGTGTGCCCATTGCTCAGTTCTAATGCACACACACACACAAATCTACACGCACTCACTACATCACCATGCTGTCGTCGCGAGTCGGGCGGGAGAGACGAGGCTGTAAATAGCGGGCACTACTGCCGGCCCCTCCGAACCGTTGCTCTTGAGCCGGCGATCTCGGAAAACTTTTTGTCAATGGGCACCCTGTCGTCATAGAGGGATGGGGCCTGGAGAATGATCCCAGCTGTCCCCACCAGCACAGCCAGTGTGAATATCCACAGAAAAAGCCGATCCAGTACCATTGCAACATATTTCCAATCTTCCTTTACCTACACGGGTACACAAGGCACGAACTCAATCAATCAACTTTCCCAATATTGAGCTCTCCTCTAATTTCAGTTGACAAGAAAACTTTCCTCTCGGGTATCTCCTTCACTCCGGCTTAGCTACATGCTTTCCCCGAGATCCTCTCTCTTGTCTTCGCTACATTATAATAATAGTGTGTTTGGGGGGAGGGGTGGGAATGGGAATCCTCTTTCTTCTCCCTCGACACACATGCACCCATGTTTACTTAATAAATGTATGTAGTGTTTCGTTCCTGCTGCTCTCAATATGCGTCACACCTGGACGGCTCGTTTACATTCAACCTCGGCCGTAGTTTTCCCTTGAAAGTTGATTTCTTAGCTAATGCAGCCAACTCCCCAATCTCCTGTGCATTAGTTTGTGTGTAAGAGCTTTCTCTAGCTCTCTAGGAGTCAAATAGCTAGGTAATTCGGCAAGTGTATTTTATTCCTCTAAAGTGTTTACTTGGCTTAGCCTGGCATTATACAATGATTTTCTGTAGTCCTGTCATGTTCCCTCTGTTTTTCCTTCGACTCTAGATAGACGGAGTGAATGCATAGGCGGCAGAACATGACAGCCACAGAACTCGGCTACATTATTACATTACATAAATGGAGAGTAGGACATAAAATAATGGTAATGCAGAGTGCGTCGTCTAATGTAATCCTAATTTCCTAGCTACGACCTAATATCAAGCTCTATCAGTCTAATAGCCTAGAGTCTAAAGTCCAATTTCCCAGACTTTCCTCTCCACGATAAATTGACAAAGCACTAGAAACTTCTTTGATGGCAGAATCTATTCCCAATAAAACAACCATCCATTAGTTTCTCTTTCCATTAGATTATGTATTACTTGTCTTAAAACGTCGAGCATAAAGTGCTACATAATATTCAAAGAGCTCTTTTCGTCCTCGTCAGAAACATGAGCGGCGGTTGGCATTGACGATGAAAGGATTTACTTTTAGAGCCGCCACCTACGTCTACTCACTCACTCACTCCTCCGACTCTGACTCTGCTCTGGGATTTTGTTCCTTGGCCCTCCTACTCCTGTGACTCCTACCCTACGTCTACCTATCTGGGCTGGAGCCATGTACATATGTAAATAGCGGGAATATTATCTTGTACACTTAGATAATGAGGATTTTGATTGTGCGGTGGAAGGGAGAGCTGCTGACTGGTGCAGTTGTGGTCGGCGATGAATTCCTCCATCATTTATTTATTAGGCACATTTGACTAGGAGCATTGTGCATCTTCGCTATCTGCGAGCTTTGCTATTAACCTGCGGTGAAGATGTTTCCTCCGCGTATCTCTCTCGTACAGCTCCCTGCCTTGCCTAGCTTGCCGTTGCCAGTGCTGCCTGGCAGAAGAGCAGCTGTAATTCTATTTAGGGCTTTGCTTCGCATGCGAGTACGTGTACACTTACTTTGGTAGAGTCTTCTTGGATGCGAGTGTGTTTGGCGATAAAACGAACACCGGCACAGGCACGATGGACATCCGGGACGCAATTTCTATTGGAGCAATGAACCGTACTTTTCGGAATGAGCGGTGACGGCAATGGAAGCGTATCGTCCGGAAGCCAACTTTCAGTGGAGCCATCATGACTGGGGAAGCCTCCGTGAAGGCGGCAACCCGCACTGCCGTCTGCCATTCGGTAGGACATGAAACTACACAGCATCAAAGTCACAGATATCATTGTCACAGTCGTATAAATATGATAATCATCGTGATGGGACACACTTGGAAATAGGAAGCTCCGCACTAACTGACTAACTCAACTCAGTGACAAGGACGGATGGAGAAAACAAGAAAAAATAGCAAGAGCACCAGAGAACCAAAAACATTAAGTAAGGCTCGATCTACACTAGCAAGTACGAACACAGATAAGAATAATATTATTTAGCTACTTTGGCTACGAAACAAGTTCGACTAAGGTGGCTATCGTGTATTTATTTACATGTATCAACAAACATCAGAACTTAGTTGTGCATCTTTAAGTAGCAGTTTTGTACTTTATGGGGAGGTACTCTCTAATTATTGTAATAAGGCACTAAGTACGTAGCTACCTAAATCATTTACATACTTACGGAGGCACAACATCTTTATCAAGTACATTATTTATTATGTTGCTAGAATAAGTTACTAATAGATAGAGACAAAAATTGTTTTGAAGAGAACGGAAGGGGAAATAGGAGCCGTACCTTCGGAGACAGGCCTCCAAGGGTGATTGGGATCGTGGCGGGATTTCGCTGGGACTCTCGTCCTGCCAATAGCTGTCTGTGTGGAAAGTGGAGTTGTTCGCTGTGCGAATCATCAACACACTCTCTTTCCACTTATTTCTGCACAAACAATGACAAGACAATCACAAGTCGAGTAAAAACTTTTCGCACAGCACTCGCCGACACTCAACCCAAACTTCCTTTCATCTCTTTCTCTTTCTCTCACTCTCTCTCTCTCTTTCTCTGCCGTGTCCACCTACACAGCGCTAACACTTTTATATTACAACTAACTTTCCAACTCTGGATCATACCAGAGATCCCCAAACACTGCTCCAAATAAATAAAACATGTCCACCCTACTTTCAAAGCAATGCCACCAACCAGCTATCCAGAGTTAGTTCTCCTAATAATAAGTGATGATGATGACCGATACATTCTCTACATAGGTAATAGCTATGTGCGACATATGTAGGGAATCAACTTTCTGGAAACTGTTTTGTGCAATATTACAAGTATGTTACCTAATGTGCACTATACACAATCCCAATAGTATTAGGTAAGTATTAGATAATTTAAAATAAAATTATTTTTTGAGTTACATGGAAAAAAATTGAAAATTATTTGTCGCATTTGTGTCAATGAGTTTGAAAATATTAAAATAGTAATAAATGAATGTAAGAAAACTGTCGAAATTGTTTAAATTACATTCACTATGAAATCGTAAAATGAACAGTTTCTAAATGGCATTCCATTTTTATTGCTTCCATAGTTCAAAGATGTAGATTGACAAAGTAAATGGTTTATTTGCATACATACTTATCGCAAGTCTGAAAGTTTGATTGTAAAAGCGTGTTCAGCAGTCGACATCGATTTGTTTTTTCTTATTCTAGACAGCTTATTGTTGGTTATGCTTATGATTTAGATTCCCTAGTTTCACGATAGAGAAGTTTAGGACAAACAGATATGAAGTGTATATATTAGTGTGTTTGTAAGTGCAGAAGTGGAAAATGATTCTTGGAATTCAGTCAAAGATAGTCGACAAATTTTGTTATGGAAATGAAATCATAGTTCGCCGATTCTATCTAGCAATCAGAAGTCAGAAGTAGAGCATAGTTTGTTTTCAACTGAATATCCAGTTGAAAAGCTATGAACTCGCCTGAACTCACACTTTCGTCTTGCCTTGATCAATTCCATTTCGACTGGAGTAGAGTAGAGCTAGTTGTACACGGAATTACCTACGCAGCAGTGCTTCTTTACTTACATGATGTCAGTGCAAGTCTATATAATATTTTGTCAATGTTCGCCCCAAATCACTTGGGACAGTCGACTCTCTCGTCTTTCCCCTGAAAACGGCTTTATTGCAGTTCTGCTGCTCTAGCCTGTCTTTTCCTGCTCACTTTTCATACGCGATCCAGTCCACCGCTTCATTTTATCTTTCCCTGCCCTGCCTCTCTACTTTGTTCTACGTAATGAAACTGACGGCGTAAGCGACTCCTACTTGCCCTTTATTTTTTACTTCCCTCAATTTATGCATTCCTATAATATATCTCCAGGATAGAAATCTTCCGCTGCCCTATATAAAATTTCTGTAAAAAAAGTCCATTTTGTTATATACGTCCCACAATTTCAAATGTCATGGTCGATATACGCTAAATTTGCTTTTCATTATTTACGGAGCTTTGGTGATAAATTCTGAAAATCACCTCGTTTTTCTTAATCAAAATCGTAGGCATGAATTGCTGTCTGAAATATTAAACCACATCCTGGAAATGTAGAACAATATTTGAGAGAGAGAAATAATAAATGACTTAATCCTTGTTTATACTACAGATAAATCTTTGAATATACTAACTATTAGTACGTAACTAGCCATACACATGAAATGTCCAGGTATTTTGAATCGTACAATAAAATAGCGTAGACGATTTCGGTAGTTAGAAATGAGCCCTAAAAGTTACAGGCTGTCAAACTCTATTAAAAAACCTATTTATGCATAGATGAGAACATGTCTAAAAAGAAGAACATTATGAAGGAACGAGCGTTTAGTGATATAACAATGCGACCTATATGAAGACGTCTACGTGAAAAAACTTTAACAATCCTTTCTATGGGAAGAGTAATGTGGGCAGGATGTTGATGTGCGAAAGAGCTTGAATCGACCATTAAATTAAGGGGGAATTTACGAGCGGCTTGCTGAAAAAGAGAGCTAGTCGGATGGAGTGTATATGAAAGTTTATACGTCTGCAAAGAAAAGCACACAGATAATAATACATACATACAGTAAAGTACAGTACAAATAGCTTAGGATAGTAAAAATGTAATAGTAAATTAAGTACTATAACTATAAAGTAGGTATATGGAGTCATGATGAGCCAAAGTCAAAAGAAACGCCAACAGCCCAACCCACTATCATTTTATCATCATAATAATATCATCATCATTACTGCTACTCGGCAAGATAACTGCCGTCAGGTCAGGATCATATAAACTTTTTTCTTATGGCCAACACTAACTCAGCCTAGATTCCGATGTGTAATGTTTCACTGGAAACCGTGAAAAATACACAGACACTCTATTGCTTCCTTTGAAAAACGATCGAGATAGCTTAAAATACGTTTTCAAACTTAGCAAATTATCTTCCGCTTCCAATTCCTCCTGTCATTTTACCAAGTTTCCCAATTTTTCAATTTTCAAGTGAAATTGAAAGGTGGAAAATTTAAGAATGATGAATTCGTGCTGAAACGCAAATAAAATCGGCCATATATATTATACTTGTTTCAGCCGTGTCTTAACCATCTCATGTCTTCCTCAGCTTTCAAAGCAGTTTATCACGGGAGTTCTTCTTTGAGCTACTTATCAGTAATGCACATTTGAGAAATAGAACTCTCATCTAAATCGAATCACAACTCCTAAGTGTTTGTGTGTGTTCGAGTGTCATTATGTTCCAGATTGCTGGGAGGATGTGGCAACTCTAAGTATCTTCACATCTTTTATGACAGAGTGAGTCCTTAAATGCCTGGCAGTTTCGCTAATCAACCAAATGTTTCGGCCCATACAGAATAAAGTTTCCTTGCACCACTTTTTATAGCTCGGGCATAATTTCATGTACCTAACAGCAAGATACCATGTTTTCGGTACAACAAGTTACTGCAAACTGCAAGATGCAGAGATACAAATTACTATACTGCTTTTTGATAATCGTACATTGCTATATAATATTCCATCAATTCCTCAATAATGCTACCTAAACTGTCGTCTTAATTTTTAATGTCTGGTATTACTACTAAATGTGCATGTGTGAATTAAGGAAAACTACTTCAATTATATTCATTAAAGTTCAGTATATTTTTTTTGTATTTACTAATTTTTGGTGCACAGCTATTCAATTGGGGATTAAATTGAGTGGCACACAATTGAGTTATATGTATGGTACTTTGATGCTACAGATTCTCTGACTACTAGCTAATACTAGATGCGTTTAAAGAAAAATCTAAATTGACTCGAGTTTGGAATGAATGGATATTATCATGCTGTTATTTTGGGATATTGAAGCACCTAGGTAGGGGAGAGGCACCTCGGTTGGCCCTGTTCCTCGGTTGGCCCTGTTCCTCGGTTGGCGCAAAGCCATTATCTCTGGACATGCTTATTAGATTGACCTGGGATTTTCTGTGTACAATTATGTTGTCTAAAAACTACATTCGATTGTATTTTTAGAAATATTTAATTAAAATTGCGCCGTTGAAAAATAATTATAACTTTTTGGGGGTCAAAAGTAAACTTTTGGCGGTTCGCTTAAAAGCGTTTTGTGCTCCCCCACGGGTTCTTTAAAAGGTAAGATTTTCTTGAGCAATAGTAACGATACTTATCATTGCTATTTGCAAATGAAATTTGGAATAACTGACATCCCATTAAATATATATTTAATTGAAGCAGAGAAAGTAAGAGGTCCTCGATTGGCGC